>JAQIXQ010000067.1:0-69666 GCA_034700485.1 Pseudosinella alba
CCCCCGCAACGATTAGCAAATGGTTAGACGTGTTGGGAAGCCCAAAGGGGGGCGCGGGGGGTTTCCCCCCGCAAAAAAAAAACGTAAAATAAAAATGGTGAATTCCACTTTGGGTTCCCAAGGAAATATTTTCATACCGAGTATGCTACGCAGCTAGTTCAATATAAAAACCTGAACGATTATGATTCTAATGGCTAATAATGATAATGATTTGATATGGCTTCTTTCAAGGACTATTTGCCGGGGCAATTTCTCAAAGCGGGACCGCATTGAGTCCTTGGGGGCTGATCGAAGACCCAGTAGCTCAATCCAAAGAATTTGCAGACGGAGTTGATTGTCCAAGGGACGACAGCATCCAGTTGGTAAAATGTTTGAAAGGGCTTCCGGCAATGAAAATTGCAAGATATCATCTTGGATATATAGTAAGTTTTGCTTATTGTTAGTATAACTTTTTGCAATGTCTAGTTGTACTTGGTATTGGAATTAATTTAGATGAAATTTTACCCATTCATTGAAATTTTTTAGAAAGCATTAGCAGAGGAGAAACATTCCCTGTTTGGTCCTACGGTTGAAGCCCCACATAATAGAACAGTATTTCTTCCAGCCCCACCTCTGGAACTAATGAGGCGTGGTAGGATTTCCAAAACCCCTTGGATTGCCGGTGTTAACTCTGGAGAGGGATTAGTACATTTAATTGGTAAAATTAACAAAGTTAATATGACGCATAAATTCGGAAAGCTAACTAAACCCTCACGCGCATTATACATCACTTGATGAATACTGACCCAAAATGTGTTGATTTTAAAATAATTCCTAACCATTAGCAATTTTGAGAAATGAAACGATGCGAAAAATTCTGAACAACAAGTGGGAAAACTTTGCCCCGGTCCTGCTCAGCTATCAGAGTCACCACAATAAGGCTGAGCTCTCGGCAGAAATCAAGAAGTACTATTTAAATGATGAGCCAGTTAGTCAGAAAACTGCAAGGGAAGCAGCTAATATGGTTTCCGATAGGAATTTCTTCTTGGACAATCATGATGCAGCTATATTACAATCCCGTGTAGCTCCTACGTATGTGTACTATTACACGTATCAAGGACTTTTCGCTCTAGGAAACTTATTGTTTTCTAGAACGCCACTCCCCCTGCCAGATAATTTAGATTACTTGGTAGGGACGGGACTAAATTGGGTTAGTTCCAATTTGCTACGGAGAAGACGGAGAAGCAAACTAGGTAAGTTAAAAAAAATCTAAATAAACTTTAATTATTTATGCAACTTACTAAAAAATAGGAGGAATGTAATTAATTTTCTAATGATTTCTTTTCATCATATTAAAAAAATAGGAATATGTCACAGGTAAATAAATAATAGACGATTCTTAACTTAAAAGTAACTGGCTTATGAATTCATTCGGGTAACACTAATCGTAAGTATTTCTAATTTTAATTTTAGTGATGAAATGCCACTGCTATTCAATATACCGTTGATTCGTCGAGAAATCAACCAGAAAGACGTAGATTACGACTTTTCACGCAAGCTGATTAACCTCTGGGTGTCCTTTGCAGAAACAGGGTAAGGACATAAAACTTAAATCAAATACTATTAATTAATGTGTAATTATATTAGGTACTTAATTAAAAATAATTTATCCAATTTTCAGTGTTCCCGATACCGTTCGTGCTGAAGAAAGTGTGCCATGGAGGACAGTAGATGAAACTAATCCTAAACGAAACGGCCCACTCAAACGACTTCACCTTGATCGACATTTTGACATTATAGATGAACCATTCTATAAAAGAATTCAGTTTTGGAAAAACAATTCAATTTCCTATTTATAATGTACACATGCTTAGAGATGTTATAAGCATATCACAAAAACTTATTTATTAAATTCTACGAGTTCGCATTGCATTTCTGCTATATTATATAAAATTGTAACAAAGCAAGTAATAAATAGATTGTAAGGACCCGGTATAAAACTTATCTTCAAAGTTGCATTTTACTTTCAAAACCTAGCTTGACCTTGAGAAAGTCATCAAGTCATGGAATACTTATTAAATCGTTCATTATCTAATTATAGTAAGAGATTCTTACATTAAAGTTCAAGCAAAACAACTTGCTTCTCATCTGACTAAACTTTAATTATAATTACGCTACAAAAGTTAAAAGATCTTTAAAGGTTGGTTTATATGTTTTAACCTAAAAACATCACAAAATTTAAAAGCACTCATAAACTAAAGCAGGGACGAACCAGGGATTGCCTATTAGGCCGTTGGCATCTTCACCCCTGCACTTTCATCAGTGTCAATGCTAAGGTCTTCCATCAAGGCCGGCTTCTTCAGTTCACAGTTGTCCAGGATGGTGTCCACCATCGACATGCAAATCCTTTTCCGTGTTTTCCACTCCTTAACCGCCTTCTCCCGGTCCATTCGGATCTTCTCCCGTTCCTCTTTGCTGATGGCCTCCCCTTGAGATTCTGACAGGACCTTGTATCTCGCCGATAGCTCTTCAGTCTCCTTTGTCAACTGAAACAAAAATTAATTAATTAAATCAGACCTCTTTACACTTTTGAACGGCATAATTTCAAGAAGGGTAATTAATTATATTGATTACCTTTTCAACAAGTGCCCTAGCCTCCTCAGTGGTCATCGAGCTGTTGACCATCTTCAACTGGGTTTGGGCGTCCTTCACCTCATCCTGATTCTGTTTGCAGAGCTTCTCCAGCTCCTCCACCTTCCCATCCATGTTCTTCAGCTCGTCCGGACTGGCCTCCGAGAATTGGCTCTGGTCCACCAGGTAGACCTTCTGCTTCCCGTACGTCTTCTCTCGAACCTGTCCATCCTAAATTAGAAAATAAATAAATAACAAATTAATTAGTTAATTTAGTCATCCTCATCAATCACCAGGAATCAACTAATTACATTACATACTAACTTTTGCTATTATTATTATTATAACTAATTAATGATTAACTAATGATTAAGCACCTGAACCAAGGTATCCAACGCCTTCTGAACCGCCGTCTTCCCATGCTCCTTGTGCAGGTTCAGAACGATGTCGTTAACGCTGTAGGGCCTGTTCTGAGCCGTTAAATACTGCAAAACGGCAGCCTCCGGGGAGTCCTTCGATTTACTCATGATGAACAATCAGATAGCGAAATTAGCGAAGAAGGTCAACTCAGGTCAGGTCACAGTCCAAATTAACAATTAAGAGGCAGTCGGCACTCTCGGCAGTTAATTGACAATTAATAATGATTAAAGATGCGGCGGACTACAGGCAACAGGTGAGTTTCTTTCATTTGCTGTTTTTGTAATTCTCAGTTCACTTCAATGAAATAAAGGCCCAAGCAAAAATGGTTACAATAATTATACAACTGATGATCATTGATGATAAATGATAATTAATTATGACTAATTATTAATTAAAAATTAGCAAAAATTAACAATGCTCACTAACCCCACTTTCTTTCTATTACAAAAGTCACAAATAATGGAATGATGAGTGAATGAAGCAAAACTCAAGAATGATTAGAAAAGCAAAGCAGAGCATAAGCAGATCAAGACTTGACCAAAACAAACGACCACGTGCCCGCCAAGCTCACAAGCCAATCCGGCCGTAATAATATATGGCTTGGTCTTAGGTTTGGTGCTGATATGATATGATGTTGAGAAGGCCAAAAAGCAACAAAGGAATGGACTCTATGATTAAACTAACAAGGTGCATTTTTTGTTGTTGTATGATTTATGATATTATGATTTTATGAATTATCCAACTTTGGTTTGCTTAATACATAATTGTATACGTGCTGTATATTAATTGCACATTGTATTGTAATCTTATTATACGCATAATAGCTAGTTAATGACTTAATTTTTAACTACTATTTACTAACTATAAGTGCATTATATTAACGCACTAAAAACTGGAGAATAAATTATGCATCCAACATGAGAGCCAACTTTGCATGCCTGACTGAACTAAAAAAAAATACTGGAATTTAATGACATGCCATAACCAATGCCAATGAAAATTTGCGTTATATAGGAACTGAAAGAAATTCTGTATACTGCTTTCCCCTGTCAAATCCATCTTGTGCGAAGGAGGAGTCAGAAGTCACAAAGTGAAAGTAGGAAAACTACATGATATATAATTAAGTATCATCATATGGGAGCAGATAAATGGACCGTAAATAAACGAATGACGGAAGCACGCCAACTATCTAACCAGAACCGTTATGCTGATAAATGACTTGATGAATGCAACGATGCAGCTTTCAATTTTATTGTATTAAATGTCTCCGTGGGCGCAGGTTTAATGACTCTCGGAACTGTGTCCACCCTTTCCCTGTACTTTTACCATCGTTGTAAATAAATAAATAGGTATTTAAGTGTTTTTTCGATCATCGCTCATAGGCATAATTAATCCTCTGACTTTTGAACAGCGGAAAACATTTATCTACAAAAGGTAGGTCTACTTCTAATTAATTAAAAATGGTCCGAGAAATACAATAATCCTTGCGCTTTTCATTCGTGTTCGCGACATCGTGACATGCACAGGTGTACTTGTACTGGCATATGGCATGGATTAAATTGGTGCTCTGTTTTGTGTGATATGATCACTATTCTGCACGCATATTATTTTGAATAGAACCAGTTCGTCGATAGTCAATTTAGATTCAGTTAATTGTTTTCCCTGGTTAAGTTGTTTAAATTGCTAAACACAATTCAACTAAAAAAATAAAAATGATCGATCCTCCCAATAACCTCGCCAATATTAAAGAGTATGGAAAAGGGAACAGGAATCCCTCGTCATATTACTTTAAACCACGCCAAAACGATGAAAGATCAACTTTCTCCTCTTCCTCCACTCTCGAGAGTTCAGCTATCATATCCAATCTACTAATTGACAGTGGCCGATGGGTGTTACTCTCAAACAGGCTTGTTTGCTACTGGCCATTTGCAATTCAATCAAACCTTAGCTTCAGCCGCAATAAATATCTTAGCTTTGATCTACCATCCTTAAGCCTTGTCATAAGCCTGTTCTACATTTCCTTAAATGTGTCATTTACGTGGTCCAGTACTTCTACTTCAAATTTTCAGAGGATTCCGAGGATTTCCAGCCATTTGACTTGATCCTTGTAACAATCTGGGACTTGATGGTGATTGTGGGGGTGGCTACAGTACGGCTCTGTGGGATACTAAAATTACGAGAGTTTCACTCATTTTGGGAAAGTATTCTCGGAATTGTGAAGGGGCTCACTAGTTTAAGTTCTGAGGAGGAAACGGAAGCCAAGTTCAAAGAAATTCGGAGATGGACACTAAAATGGGTTCTACTCTTTGGATTTTTTGGGATCCTGGATTGTTCTGCTGTCATTTATCATTATACCTTCGTGAGTGGTGAAAGTCTATTGACCATTTTAGGATTCGAGTACCTGGAAATTGTGATCTGCATGCATAATTCCAGCACCCTGCTCCTCGTCTTCTTTACCAAGATCCTCACTTACAGTTTTACGGTTTGTAAACGGAAGCTGGAGCAAATAAGCGCATCCTCTTCTTGGAGACCAGTGAAATATCCCGGGTCTGAAACTGGAGCTGGGTATCATGACGGGACCATTTTAACAAAAGCGTCTTCCCTGGATCAAGTCATTCAGTTGGTTGATGACGTGGAAAATTGTGTTAAGGAATTTAACAAATTATTCGGGTTCAGTTTGATTCTTGAAACAGTGATTACATTTTGGCAGGTCATGTTCTCCATGTACTTTTTGCATATTACCCCGGTGGATAACTTTGGCTTTGCAATAAATATGGCAGTGCCGATAATTACTTATCCAGTTTGTCTGGTGGCGCTGTGCAAGGCAGCTAGTAGGCTGACTACCGAGTGTCTGGAGATGGTTAAGAGTTTCCAAAAGTTGAGTGGGTCAAACATGTCAATGGAACATAGTCACAAAGTAAAAATTATCACCGATATATTGATTAGGAATTTATAGTTTCATTTGGCTGGGTTCAATGAATGATTGCTTTGTTTCCAGATCCAAATACTGGTATCGAGGTTGACATCGTCCCCTCCAAGGATTGGGGTCTCGCAGTTATTTCAAATTCAAGAGTCATTGCTTGGCTCGGTAAGATCAAAATCATGCCTGGCCCAATTACACTAGTTTACTATTTAAATTGCAATTTAAAATAATCAGGGATACTTTTTGCTTTGTACACATAGGCCTTGAATGCTCTCGCGACCTACTTTATCGTCCTGGTGCAAATGAGACAAATCACGCAAAGATAAACTTAAAATAAAACCGGACATATTTGCAGTTAAAAATGATTGTAAGAAATGGCAGTACGAGTAAGCGCATTTGACATAGATATTGCAAAGTAAATGTTTATATTTATTACCGTTAGTACTGTTTTTAATGTTGATTTAATATAGGAATACTACAATTAAAAGTAAATTCAAAAATTCAAATGTGTAATACAAGTAATATTTTTTTATTGAAGTGACTACACTATATATTCCCTTAGTGGAGGAAAGTGACACACACCTTTAAGCAAGCCAAACACGAATGTTTTGGTCCCAAGAAGAAGAAGCCAATGCAACTCCATTATCAGCCATAGCCAAAGATGTCACTCGATTTTCATGTCCCCCAAGGGTCCCTATATAACATTAAGGAAGGTTAAAAGGATTTTGAATTTAGTGAATGTACGATTCGACTACGTTCAATTGTCAATGTATAAATAAAAGTCTACCTGAGTGGCAGCCCTTCAGGCTGTCCCAAATGTGAATGTTGGAGTCATCACTTCCTGCAAACAGATATCTGCCACTTTTGCTCACAGCGCAAGACGTAAATCCTCCAGTACTGTTTTCAATTCCTCCACTGCCACCAGGATTTGTATATTGGGCAACCTATCATTTATAGAGTAATCATTTACGACTTTGTATTCCTCATTCCCCAAATGAAGGGAGTGACGATTTTTATATTAGTCAAACCTGTTGGTCAGCACGAAGATCAAATAACCTTGCTGTTTTATCCTCTGATGCACTGCAGAATGCTAAGCTAGACGGATGGAACTTAAAAAAATACACAAATTTTGAAATTTGTTGAGAGGATTAAGAAACAGTTACAGTTATTTAACTTAATTACGACCACATACAGCCACCGAATTCACATCCGCAGTATGTCCCCAGAACGTCTGCACTGCAGCTTTCTCCCTCAAATCCCACAGCTTTGCTGACTGGTCCACAGACCCCGTTACGAAAACATTTTCTTGGGCATCCGGCTTCTGGCTCATAGATACGACATCACCACCATGCCCAAACCATTCTCCAATGCGCTTCCCATTAGACAAATCCCAAAGGCAACTAATAAAGGGCATTAGTTAATCGATAGTCATAATTTAACATTTCTATTTTGAAGCAAATACAAAATATTTTTTGCTAACATTTTCATATCTCCTGAACCCGTCACCAACTTCCCGTCATTCAGGAACCGACAACAAGACAAAAATCCGTCATATCCCGCTAGCTCCCTCGTAATCTTTGCAACTCCCGAGGAGTCCCTGTTGTTCAAGTCATAAACTGTGGCCATATTGTCCATCCCACCACAAACAACAAAATTTCCACTTTGGGAGAATGCCGTGGTCATGACCCATGAGGAGCGTAAGGGTATGACTTGGACCTTGTTTCGGGTCCAGGTGTCCCAAATGATAAGCTTCCCGTCTAACGAGCCGCTGACCAAGTGCCTGAAAAGTAAATTCGAGGTTAGGTCGGAACTGATACTCAGATTTAAATACTCTCGCCATCCGCTTTAATAATCTTACCTGGAATCTCCCGAAAAGTGAACGCAATTCACTTTATGAATATGACCCTTCAGATACCTCTTGGTCTGAAGACGTAATCTTGGCATTTCACTCAATCCCGAACAGACACTTTCCAATGTGGAGTCATTGGCAGCGTCTTGAGCTGTCTTCAACGATTGTTTCAATGACTCAATCTCCTTTTTCAGCGCTGTCACCTCAGGGTCGACCTTGGGACCCATGATTGATTGAGAATGATAATTCCTTCAAAATTTATTGACCAAGAGAGCTGAGAATAAGTATTTGAGAAAGAAAAAAGTGAATAAAAAATAGCTTTAAAATGTAAATCATTAATTTTTAGGAGAGCAAATGTTAGATTGTTGTAGCTTCAGAGGTAACTAGCTCATGACATCGCGATGGATGTCGTCGGTGAGGTGAATTGAGTGAATTCATACAACTGCTTACTCCTTACTAATTGTAAGATATAAGCTACAAATATGTATCTATCTAATTGCAAGTAGATGTTCTATGGAGAGAAAATGTGAATCACCAAAAGTGCTAAAATGCTAAAACACTAATTTAATTATGCCAAGTATAATTCGTATTAAACGCAAACGCAGTGCATGCATCATACATCCCATAAAATCACGTTAACACCAGAACTACAAAATGTATGATGTCCAAAATACCTATCTCTCTGTATCCATATACAAAAACGCAAGAAAATTAGTAAACCTCGGTTACACCAGTTTGCGGATATTTAATTAAGTTAGTGAACTTGAAGCGTTATAAGTGACAGTAAAATACCTACAGTATTGCATA
This sequence comes from Pseudosinella alba, assembly GCA_034700485.1. Classification (NCBI taxonomy): domain Eukaryota; kingdom Metazoa; phylum Arthropoda; class Collembola; order Entomobryomorpha; family Entomobryidae; genus Pseudosinella; species Pseudosinella alba. The sequence goes on from JAQIXQ010000067.1 coordinate 8,610, forward strand.
AGACTACATGTCTAAGTTTAGCTAGTGAAGAATTTTTCCATAACATAAAGAGGTTGTACAGTTACTAATAGGCCATGAAGCTGGCTCTTTGTTCCTCTCCTTTCCTGTCCACCCATTAAACTTGTTTTCTTTAGGCTCGGCTCGCCGACCGTACCGGACTGGAATATCCGCATTGGCCAATTGGCAATGCTTCCGGTTTTGTGTTGACTCGCCGTATCGAAGCAACTGGGAAAAGAGGGATCACCAGCACCAGACCCAGGCGGTGGTGGTGTGGTTTGTGGGAACTTACTTTGCAGTATTGCAGTATTGTACTGTAATGGAAGAAGAAGCCTCGACTAACAGTAGACTTTAGCAATCACCGAAATTAACACACTTTAATGATCAGTGATTGACTTATATTTTCAAATTAATTGCAAACATGGCATGCATATGCATTGGTCCCATATCCAGTGGAAAGACTCTTTTGCTGAAACGGCTTTTGGGGTCAGAGGTAAACAGTTTCAGAATTCTATTGGAACTCTTTTCATTTACATATCCCAAAATCCCAATCATAACTTTATGATTACAATTGGAAATTTTTATTCCAGGTGGACGACTCTACATCAACGGTGGAGACAGTGGGCTCCAACATAGTTCAAATACCAAAGAAATTAAATGTCGCACTAGACGGGACCACAAGCGCTAATACCACAGGGAAGGAAGAGAAGGATTTTATTGGTGTTCGGGAAATTGGGGGCTCCATGTCACCATTATGGCCATCGTACTACAATACTTACAAACCCGTAATAGTTCGAATTAAATTTTGTATTTCTGATCGAACGTTCTCTTGATCATCATGTCATGCAAGTTAGTATGGCCATAGCTAACTTAATCTAACTATCTCCTTCACAGGTAATTTACGTAATTGACGCAAGCAATCTCTTCCAAGTCTCCATTTCCACAGTCCATCTCATGGAAATTTTATCCCATGAAAAGCTCGTCCGATGCAGGATTTTAATTGTGCTGGCAAAATGTGAAATGACAAATACAAAGAAAATGAACATGTTGAAATTTATGATGAGGCTGGATAGCATCATCAATCAAGTGAGCAAACGCGTTACACTCTTGGAAGTGAGCTCCATGACAGGGGAGGGGATTGAGGAAGTCAGGAAGTGGATTGTTGACAATACCGCGTTTTCAGCTAGATTAAATCAGATTGAGAAGGATGATGGGATATTACGAAAATAATTAATTTCAAACGAAACAATCAAGAGAAAATGTTAATATTTCTTGCTTCCTGCATTGTATATAATTTTACTATCAAAAGTTTAGAAATTCTTAGATCACAATAAAGTTGTTCAATATAAAGATTCCAGTTCAATTTTAATTGTAATTAGGTACTAAACTGATATTACATCATTTAGGTACTCTGTCCGCATAAGTTCATACATATTTGTAAAATGTAAACATATTTTACTTTTACCTTCATTTTGTAAGAAGACATTTTCATCACATTATTATAATCATTTGTAAAACTTTGACATTCACTCGCTTGTATATCAAATTGACATTTTTCAGTATTAAAATAGATTTTATATTGGTATATTATGCAATCTTAAATGCACAGAATTTCTCTCCAGCGCTTTTAAATTAATTTAATTGCTACTTTCATTATTAATTTAACAGTGACTGGACCTAAGTATGTATTTGATGAATCTGCAACATAATTTTTACTGTTATCATTCTTATAACTATAAAAGAGATTTCAAGTGTGTTGGAACAAAGCATTTTAGAATTAAATAAGTAAATTAGTCAAAGTTTGTATTTTTATATCGGGAAGAACTGTAAACTCGAAAGTATAGATTGATATGAATTACGGAGCTGAAAGCGTAGTTATGGTTTTGATCCGTTTGTCCGTCTGTGGCGCAGCTACAGGCTTCAATATTGAATGAATTTTTCTAATTTTTTGCATATAAACACTACTCCATATGAGAATGTGCCATTCGTATTTTGTTTTCGAATTTAATCATCCGAAGTGGGTCAAAGGTCAAAATTGCAATTAACATTACGTAAATGGAAAACTTGTAATACTTCGACGCCGATCACTTTCAGCTCCGTAATTAGATAGTTGTAAACGTTTATTAGATTCATATATGATTAGGTAGGCTAATATAGCATACAATATTGCTAAAAATTCAATGCATTATTAAATAAATTCGACAATCACAGTAATTAAAAAATCATATATTTCATTGTGGCAGTGCATAGAACACCTCTTGAAACTTCATTCGGACGAGGATTTCTGATTTCCCGGCTGAGGTGAAGCCACCGAAATCTTGGATCCTTAGTTGGGACACTTGGATATAGTCCATCATTTCCACGCAGGCTTTTTCAGAGATCTGAAACAAGACAAAATATGTCAATATAATAACGATTGACAGAAAATTACATGAACCGTAGTCCTAAATGGAGCAGCGTATCTAATCTTACCTGAGGAGAGGAAATGCTGAGAAAGTTTAGTCTATGGCAGTTAATGATCCCACACAAGATGGATACATCAGTTAAGTTTGAAGACTTGAGCGTTAACTTTCGCAGTTCTAGATTAACGAAAAAAAGTATTTAAAGTTAATTAGTTAATCTTCTCTCAAATCCCAAAAAGTCTTAAATCTCTGGAGTATCACATAGCCCCATCATTTTAAGTTACCTCCAAGACTCCCAATGAAATGGCTGTATCTCATCATATTCCTGTTAATAATTCTGAGATCTCTTGGCCTCGCCGATAGTTCTGCCTTCGAGATGGACTGTTTGGAGCCGGTAATCCCTTCATCGGAAAAGGTTGGTTTTATGGAGTCCAGGTTCTGAACAATGGCCAATTCTATTAGGTAAGGCAAGTCTCGAAACACGATGGCCAGTCCAGTATCCGAAATCCGGGTTGCCACATTGACGGCCACCGTCTCGATGATTTTCAGGCAAGTTAAAGTATGAGGGATTTGAAGGCATCTTTCCGGAGCTATGTCCACGGTGGTCACTCGATCCTGAGAAATTTGAAGTTGTTTCAGGGAGGGAAAGGATGCTAAGAAGTCGGTCCCATGAACGTTGACCCCGATCAGGATTAACTCTTCCAGCCGAAGTAGACGGGGCCATTTGAAGGGATTTTCGGTGGCACTGCGAATCACGAGTTTGGTAAGCGTAGCCCGGAATGTTTCCAGAAATAGGCGGAGAGCTTCCGGTTGAACTTCCTCTTCTACCAAAATATGTAATTTCTCGAGGGGGAACCCTTTGGCCGCAAATCTCTCCATGCATTGGACATCAATGAAGCTTAATGTGAAGTGCTGGATTTCCTTTAGCTTCCCTAATATCACATATTCATTTTCCGTTAGATTTAGTAAAAATGTGCTGTAATGCCTGTGAGCATCCCTGGGGGAGTCAACATAGGGAAAGTAGTTGATCACGGTAATATTTGGCATTGCAGCTAAGAGTTGACCTAGCAAATAAAAACGCAGATATTTTGATTCTTTGATTGGTAACTAAAGATTTTTTTAGAATTTTATTTATTTTCTATTACCAATTAAAGGGCTTTTGAATACAACCTCGCCATTCGGGAGCGGAGGGAGCCGGTGCCAGTTTGTTGCATACATGTTGAACGTCTCCACCTTGGCCAACTTCCCAACCAACCTGTTGGGATTGAGAAACATTGCTGCGGATGGGAATTTCCCTTTCAAGGTGAATTCCTGAAGGTTGGGTAGCTTTTCTGACAATAGGTCTTCCAGGTAGGTGAGGTGGATGTCCCGAAATCTTACGTCCAATATCAGAGACTTTACTTGCTGGCCACACCAGCTCCCAAACTGGACAAGCGTATCTGCGGATATTTTGTTGTTGACGATGATGCTGTAGTTCTCCCAGACTGTTTGCATGCTGGGCACTTCCTGTAGATATCTCTGTAAGGAGGAGACATTTTCCAAGCGAACTTTCGTTCGGGACGAGAGGACCTTGGTTGCGGCTTGGTGGAGTGTTTTGTTGAGGAAGCGGCAAACTTTTAGGGATTCCACCGGAAGGTAGCGGAATGCAATTCCAAGAACCTAAAGTCGAGAAAATATTTAGAAAAAATAGAATTGTAAAAATTGCAAAAATTCACAATAAAATCAAATGGCGATGCAGAATTGGAAATATTTATTTTTAAAGTTCGGTAACATTTTAAAGGGCAATAAACGTATTCCCTACTCACCTCCGAGTCCCGGCTTTGTAGAGTTAAGACTGCATCCATGAGCTCCGCGATTGACGAGTCGTCTTCGTCTGTATCCATCTTCAAGCGTGTTGGCGAACTGTATTTATTTGGGTTGCCTTTCTTTTTTTTACGGAGAATGTGCGTTATGTGTGTACTAGTATGTTATCTTAATTATGCTATAATAGTATTTCCCTTTTCCTCTTCATGATCACAGGAGCACGCCTAGAGTTATCCTTACATTTGTCACGTAACGTGTTTTTGTTTAGCTTTTCTCAGCATGATCTTTGTTCATCAACATCAACTATCCGGCTCTCTCTCTCTCCCATCATCACATCACCGACCACTCACCACCTTTCACCTAATTTATTTAACTATGTGAAAGTCTAATTATGTCACATGCTTATGATGTGTAGGTCCGGAACTTATTACTGCGGCTAAATGAGTATAATATTTTGTTTATTACTTGACGTGCGTGTGTGAATGTATATCTCGATATAACTTATGGAGTCACTCCTACATTGTTAACTACCTATGATTGGGCAGGCATCAAGATAGGAATTGAAAACAATAATATTTAGTGGGATGTGATAAAGGTTGTTGTTCATTGGAAATGAACAGTTTGGAACTTTCCAAATTATGAGGAGGATTCATGGTAGCTGGTCGCGTTCGGGTTGTGTAATCTGAAGGGAGAACAAATCAAAAATATATCTTTAGGACATGGACATTGCATTGCCGTCATCAATCATAAAAACCCGTAACCCTGCCTAGTACCGACCTATACATGAAAATTGCATGAATGATCAAGAAACTATTAAATAGGTGGATAGGCCTGTATGCCTATGTATAATGACAGGATTATTTTCCAAATCTCAACCCACAACACCTATAATTATACTTAGGTATACAATTTTGAAGACACTGGAAACTGAAGTGTGAAAGTACAGCGATCCAAAAATTCAAAAAAGCTTGACATCGCTGTACCGAGTACCGATGATCTTCGCATGTTACTTATGCAGGTGCTTATTTATATTCTTTAGGGATCATGGATCATGAATTCATGACAAGGCGACATATATTTTACAATTAGATGGATACATCGATACATCATATCAAATGGAATACGTTAAAAAACTATTTACTAGTCGGATTATCAATGTACTGTAAATAGTAAATACAGGTCTGGTTCTAAAGACAAAATGGGCTTGACCTTACTGCTGCCGCAGAACATTGAAATGCCTTTAAATTGCCAACAATATCAAAATTCTTCCTAAATCTATCTTGACATTAGATATACGAGTATTCATGGAAAAGATCATATTTGGTAAATTTACGCTTGACTTATTCCATGATGTTGTCCAGATATGAATATCGCATTCCGTTTTCATATATTTCGTTTCATTTTCATTCAAATATCAAGAAATTATGTATGATTTATGTTAGCATCACTAGGTATACTTAAAAAATATTTCATGCAAAATGAATTCACGATGCTTGGAAAGATATACCTACATAGATAGAGGATTGAATGAAACCGAAACGTGTGGTTTTTATTTCCAAGTTCCACAAAACTTTTGCCATACCAAATATCTACCAAATACCTATATCATACCCATTTCAAACAACACAACTATAAACTACCCACAAAACAACGCAAAACGCAACAAGTTATTCATTTCATCTCAAAAATGAAAATCTATCCATCTACGTAAGACGTAAGTTTTTAATGCGTATAAAAAGTATTTAGCATGCTCTGTTCGTCCACCTAATTTCCAGCAAGAAACTTGGTTCTGAAAAATATTTTACCTGAAACAATGTGCTTGGGTGGGATGGGATGAGCTGGATCGGGATATGTAATTTCAATCTTGTTTAGCTTGACTTGTCTAGGATTTTCAAATAGCACATTCGAAAACAAATGGAGAGAATATAGCTATAGCTATTGCCTATAGCTATATTATGCTAAATAATTGCTGTTGTGCTCATCGCAATTTTTGAGTACCTACCTATCCATTTTCATACAAAAAAAATAATTCGCGTGTCTGTTCCTCTCTTTGCTAAAATTGGCAGCGGGAGAATATTACACACAAAAAATGTCTGGAACGTGTATGAATTGAATTGAAGTGTCAAGTATACATTCCCGACTATCCTGACTTGGGTCTATATCTATATATAACTGATTCTATAGCTATCACTGTTACAATATAACTCGTACTTACGTTACATAATGTAACCTGCCCGAAAATCCAGTATCATAATAGCATCGTCGTCAATAACATCATCTAAGTCAGTTCAGTATGTATATGTGTCTGGAGAGCTGGGAGTGAGTTGGAACTGGAAAAACTAAGTACTTGACACACCAGACGCAAATAACCTTCAAATTCTGCTCATTGCAAAAAAAAAACTTATTCCCCGTGCGCATCCACCTTTCCAGTCTATCTATGCTCTATAGTGTCTAGTCGTCTACCTTGGGTTGGTATTGATATAGCGTGGGTCGTTGTCGTTGCTTGGTGTGTTATTGCAACATATAAAAGTGTGATGGGATGAGATTAAGCTCCTTTCTACCGTGGAATTCGGATTCAATTAAACTTAACCTGGATAGGTTATTCTAAGACAACAAAATTTCTATCTGTGCAATTTTATGCTATCATGATCATGGACTATGCTCCAGCCAATATGCCAATATGTAATAGACTAGATGGATGTGAAAATGCGAATGTTCTTTGTCTTTGTTGTTGAATACAAACTTGGTACACACCTACCGGATCAAATATATAAATAAGCAGTTTTTATCTAGCTAGAACATGAATTATGATAATAATAATATGTGCCTAAATGACATACAACGTAATATGATGATGATGACAAATGATTATAAATAGTCGAAATAGTCCATTCAACGATAAGACTTATTGGTGCTCCTACAAGATAACATTATGCCAATGGCATTTCACGGAATGACATGACTTGACTCTGATTATCCATGGAAAAGTATTCGTGAGTTCGTGAGTGTCGTCCCGTCCCCCAATTATGATATGATATGACTTGACATGATGTATGAATTGTTAGAAAGTGGGGAATCCTGCCACTCCGTATATTAATAGCTTTTCTCGAAATTTTGCCGAGCAGTGACTATCATATCATTAGTTTTTTTCCAACAATGATAAGAAGAGCTAATTTTAGTATTTACTCCCGTTCCATTTCGTATATATTATGCGTAATCCTTATATATTTAGATATTTATGTGCTTTCCTTGAAATAAGTAAATGGACTAATTGTAAATATGAGTGGAATGCGTGATGTAATTACAACTACATAAATATATTTCTGCCACTTTGATAGTTTATACCTCTTTTTCTTTAGTATACTCTCGTAACGGGCGGTGTGTAGGGGTTTAGTTTACTTTTCTTCGTTCAATACTATAAAATTGATGCTCCGAGCATCTTTTCCCTTACTCGGTTCACCTCACTCACAATATTCACATAGTCACATCCACATCCAACACTCACTCACCCAACTCAACTCACACTAGGCTTGACTTTCACATTGGGAATGAGCGAGATCTCGATTCTGCAGCCAAGTAATATATTGTTTGCAACAAGCGAATATGAGATGATGCCGATGAGGATGATGATGAAGCTTTAAGAGAAAAAAATGGGGACGGGACTTGCTTCACCCTTAGTCGGACATGCACGTGTTTCGTATGCCTACGTGCCGTATGCCCTGTTACACACACACAAAGCAACAGACGGGGGGATCCAAACGACCTCAAAAAATGGTACTTGCTCCACAGTTCATATCATATTATCATCCCTATTACTCCACAAACTTACTCCTCAGCCAACCAACCTAAAGCCATCATCATTCCATCATATCATATATGAGCTATATATATCGGCATCGGTCTCGGTACTTTTTGGGAGGAAGTGAGTCTGCCCTGTAATAAACTATAAGACAGAAGTGAATAGCGATGATGACGAGAGAGTGAAGCTCGTGTGGGCTACATATTCATAGATATAGACTAAACAGAAGTGAGCTGTAGTCAATTTTAAGGAAAGAACTAAACAGGGAGCCTACACATCATAAAAGGACAATATACTTTCAGATTAGATTTAGACCTCACTTTTAATAAAATACATATAAGCCATTTTATTTTGCATCACCATCATCATCAAATCATTATTACATTGCTTAAGTAACGACTTTGCTGATTTGAGTGCCTTTACCAAGCAAATAATTTTATTATATGTATATATTTTATATGATAGAGGCTTTTTTCTCATTTGCCTCAACTCAACCAAGCCAACCCACAAAACTCTCTCGTCTTTTTCCTCTGCGCGTGTATGAATTGATGTGTAATAGTATGTCTGTCTGGCTAACTTAATTGTAAATAAAACTAGCAGATACAGATAAGTAATATAGCTTTACGGGACATGATACATGGCGTAGCACACTAAACATATTGTTGTGTATGTGCGCTTAAAAAATTCTGCGTCATTCTATATCCCTTTTGCGTAAATGGGTAAAAAAGCTCATCATAATCATGCAGCGACAGGTTCTATCAGTACCTATGTCTGCGTAAATGTATGTATAAAAATGGGGCTTCTATATCAAAGTTGTGGTTATGCTGAAGTTGCTAAAATGTCGAGGAATGAATAGTTGTACATTATGCTATATTCAATTTGATGGGATGTAGATGTAGTACAAACAAGTAGGTATATACAGAAAGGGAAATATGAATTGCTTGCGGTAAATGTTGGGTATGGATATAACTTTATTATCAACTCAGCCTTTGAATATTTTTTTTCTTCGCACGGAAAAATGAATAAAATTGAGGATGTACCGTAAATGCAGCAGACAGTCGAGAGCGTCGAGACGCTATGCTTCACTTTAACTAAATGTCAAATGCATCCGTTTTTTTTTACTTAAGTTTGACTGAAGGTAACGGTTTTCGAAATACCTATCAATTTGGTGTATTATTCCAACTTTGGGAGGGAGTACGGAAATCATATCGATTTTTATTTGTTGGGCTTCGTCTAGTAAAACTTTTGTTACAGGAGATGGATGACATGACGGAGTGAACTGAATGTAAATAAAAATCATCCATCACAACATCGGTGTAGTCGGGGAAGGGAGAATAAGCTTCACAGTAGGAAGAAAATCAATTGCAAGTTGCAAGCACTTGGCTTGGTTCACCATGAATTATAAAAGTACTTGGGACATTGGAAAGTAACGGGAATAACGGGATAATAAGATAGGACATAGAGGAGTAATGTTAATTGCACTGGGAAAACAAAAGAGACATTATTGATTTTGATTTTGAAAGTCAAGCCTGCACCTAACCTAATATCTTGCAGATCATCATTTTAACTGTCATGCCTTTTCTTGGCACATAATCAACAATGCACTTACCATTATCGCTATTTGTTAATTTTTATCATGGTATTACGAATCTCGCCGAATCAGGAGTTAGTCACAGATAAGAGTAAATATCTGATGTAGTATAGTAATTAAAATCAATAGCTGTAGCAAAGGACATTTCACATCTCTGGTGCAGTGGCGCCCAATGCGATGTCCATACTCAATGCATAATTAGATTCAAAGGGTCACCCCAACATCTCTTCCTAAACTCATGAAGCCCATTGCATAGCATAAGTCTGTGCAAATGTAGGCCATTGATGACGCATTTTGCTAGTATATAGCTGAAACGTGTTTCTGATCATGTTACATTGTGAATTGTGACGGATCATCATCATCATGAAATTTTGCTGGCTGCTTGCATGAACTTTCTCAAGCTTACTTAGCTTCTCCCCACAACAGCCAAAACCAAGCCACAGCGTATATGCATATCTATCAAACTACTTAACTAAGGCTGTTGCTCTATCACACTGCCTATCTGGGAACTGGTAAATAATAATGAACGCATTATGCAAGCCAAGCCAAGGGACTATAGTACATTGACGCAGCCTCTGCTCGTGGCTTCGGTCAACGCTTGGGGCTTTGCCTTTACCTCAGCCATTCCCATTTGCCATTGTTGACAGCTAAACAAAAAAATCGTTCCACACGTGTAGCTCAAGTAGGTACCGTAATCCACTTTCAAAACTTTTCCCTATTTTCCTTGATATTTTTATATTTTAGGACTGGGCCGTCTCTTCTTCCTTCCTTCATATCCTTTCCCCTGGCTTGGCTTGGCTTGGCTCATCATCCCTTTTTCCGGTTATATCTGGATTTTGTTTTTGAGGCTTGACTTTTGACAAAGTAATGGGATGAAGAAGGAATTCATGCATCCCAAAGTTCATGGAAAAGTTACTTAAGCCCAAGGAGGGGTAAACAAGTCTAGAGAAATCGGCTGTTGTTAAATTGTTGATGATCCGTTCCGTTTTTGACCCCGATGCGAAGCAAGTCCCCTTTTTCTGGTGTTGTATAACAATAAAAGTTATTATGCTGTAAAGCCGTTACCCATGAATTGGGATCAGGAATGGATAAGTGAACACCTTTCTATGAGCTCCATTGTTGATTTTGTATGACTCCAGGAAGGGAGACCCAAAAAATGCGGCTTAAATCATATTTGACAAGGAAAAATAGCAGGTACTATTAGGGCCACTTAACATGCCATGAAAGAAACCAAGCAAGGCATATATTATCTGAATTATCTGCATATACAATCAACAAATAGTTAGGTACAATCCAATCCAGTACCTGAAAAGCAAGTTGAAAGATTTAAAGGATCTAGTCTGGGCTGTTTGTCCGTTCCCAGTAAGCATCTTTTTGGGCTGAAATTATAAAAGGCGGAGACCTTGCATTGTTATCTTTTCTTGAACAAGTTTCGTTTGAGAAAACAATAATACCCCTCATTGGAAATGGTTTCACATACATATTCCTAAGATGTACCACATGAAATACCTCCGTAGAAAATCTTTCTGTAAATCAAATCATTGTTGGCCTTGCCAGAAATGTAAATGACTTGAGTCATCCCCCAATTCACCATTTTGGGCTCGGCTTTTATGAATATTTACTCTACACGTGTGGCTAATACCTAAGTGGATCAATGCCTTCTCGCTGGTAGGTAGTAGTCAGTAGTGGTTCTTGGGTACACACCTACACTGAAAAGGAACAAAAGAAATGAAAGTCTAATCGTAAGCATATAGCTTGTAACAATGTTACTTTGTAACATAGCCACACGGTTTGCTGTACTGTCCTGGAGAAATGAAAATGAACCAGATTCAGACCGCCAAAACTGCCTCTGGAGTAGGTATTTATTTATTTTATTTATTCGATAATAGTTTCTTAGAAAGCTACTTAATATCTACGCACATCAGCTTTCTGAGAATTGGAAATGTCTTCAAGATGGAAAATTGATAGCTGCTTCTAGAATAAAGCCGGGCAAACTGGAATTACATGCATTGACGAAGAATCACTTTCCGTATTTGCCTACTAGTTGCTCCTGCTATAGGGGGAAAATGTGTGTTTTACTTAAATAAAATTTAACTAGAAGATGAAGTATCTAATAGAAATTCAATAGGAATCAATTAATTGTACTGTCCTACAATTCCAATACATTTATGTACTTAAATTAAAATTATTTTGATTCCTTGTAAAAAAAAACTTCATAGACTCTGGTAAAAGCTGCAAATGGGTATATTATTATACCTATGTAGATTAGCTTGCCTTTTTTTTACTATTGATTGATACATACAGTCCATTAACTCTGCAGGGAAAATTATTTAATTGCATGTACAATAATTGGTAATTTTAAGCGTTATCAAAATGAAATTTCTGATTTCGCGTCAAAATAAAGTACTTAGATTGGTCTACCTCACCGGTTCGTCGAAATGTTATAAATTCTATTACGAACAGTTAGAAGAATGTTGTGGACTAGGGTGAGGCAAGGCCCAGTTTCATTTTATGACAACTAACGAGTAGCTCGATTGAGATCTTCCTTACCCTACTCTTCCAGCTTTATTATGTACATTATATTATATAGGCCAGGTCGTACTCAACTACCTTCAAAAGGGTTTATAACAACTTGCTAAGGAATACGACAAGGGTTCACCTCACCAGAAATGCCCCAAAATTAGAGATAATATGCACTATAAAAATAATCCAACAGAATGTTTTCTTGTACTAGTAACTTTCGATTTTTATGAGTGCGTTTGACATATGCATAATTTTAAAAATGACAATTCTAATAGTCAGTTTCAAATCAGCCTAATTACACTATCATAATTCGGCATGCACTAATACAATCCAAAGTAATTATATCCCAACACAAGGAACAATTTGCTTACCTTCCGTCAACAGTTTCCTAGATTTATTAGTTTTGGAAAACCCTCTGAGCAGAAAGTAAATTACTTTTCGCATGTTCAAATTAAGGCTCTTGAGATAATTGCACCTTCATTGCTATATTGGGATGGTATATTCGAGAAAAAAATGAAGCAATATATGTATTACAGGAAATGGCAGTTAATGCTTTTCGAGATTCATGCCAAGGCACAACACAAGTAGCAAGCAATTGGTAAAAGTACAAGAAAGTAAGAAGATTCATTTACGATCAATGAAAATTTCACCTCCAGACGACCAAAACCTCCGACTTTCTAGATGGAATACCTGTAACTTTATTTAATTCATAGAAGTAGGTATGTATATAGATATATTATCAGTATCAATATGATTCATAAAATATTGAACAGTATATGACAAGTTCCTCTGTTTCCAATATGTATATTTCGCTTACTTACACATACCAAACGCTAGTTTACATTTATAATTTACCTAACATATCTATATGTAACACTGGTGAAAGTGAAAGATTGAGCGATTCCCAAAATTACTAGACAATGCTTAAAGTATAAAGATTTTTATATGCTAGCCAAATGTAATAAGTAATAGCTAACACATACGTAGTTCACAGTGAACCTACGAATTAATTTTACTAACCTTAATAGATTCCTCATAAAGTCATAAGTTTATAATAATATGATTATAGGCAATATTACCATTACATTTTGAAAGCTAGTGTAGGAATACGTACAGTCATATAATTAATGTCACTTCTTACTATATTCATTATTACGTATGATCATTATCATCATTCAGAGGATATGGTTGATTTTGAAAGACTTGTGCTATTCCGCATTTTAACATCCGGATCTTTCTAATTGTATTTCCTTCTCCTTCCATTAAAGTACACCATACTACATCATTTTAACAAAACTTAAAACTAACATAGTTTACATATTTTACCTAAACACCGATTACACAGCTAATGACAACATTTGATATCACTTCTTCTCACACCTATTCTTCCCTTTCATTGTACTGTGTGCAGTAAAATAAAACGCGCATTACAAACGCAAATTACAATCTAAAAATGCGCGACTAATCATTAATCATAATCCGATTAGGTGTCTATTATAATGGCAACAACACGCCAGATTACTTCTTAAATGCTAAATCTATCCAACTGGTATAAGAGGGTCTATAGCATTATGAATAAATGTATGCTATATAACAGTATGCAGGCAAAAGTACGCAGGAAAAAAGTTTGCAGTGGCACGCGTATGGTGGGCAAATTTTTTAGGAGAAAAATAACGAGCAAATAGACTAAAAATTACGAAATTACAAATTCAACATTTTACTCATTTCTTCATTTTACTTCTAGTTTTAATGGTGTAACTTCTATTAGTAATGTCTAAAAAAAGTCCTTATACTGCCGTGAAAAACCTATGCTAGAATTCGCTAACTGGAGATGCATTATGCCAGTTTATTATAAACTGGAGATAAACTGGCATAATATGCCAGTTTATGCCAGTACAATCAGATCCCAACATAGAAAATATTCAGTTTTTCCAGTCTCCGTTGAATCTTGGAAATATAAATTTTATTTTCGTCAGTACGTTTTTCTTTGTGAACTCAGAAAACTAGAGAGAAAAGTCAGAGAATAAACTGGTGGCATTTCTGTATTTTTGGGTTACTCCAAATATCTAAAAATGGGCACTTTTATGACTAATTTTCATTTAAAAGTTTTTAGGTTAAATGCTCGTTTTCTTAGTCTATTTACTTAAAATTCTTATCCTATTTACTTTTGCCGGCATACTTTTTCCTGCGTACGCTAATTTTGCATACATTTATTCATAATGCTGTGCACCCGGTATAAGACTATAGGTATGTGTGGGCTGAGAGCTGCTCTAAATAGCAAATTCTATAATAGCTGTCATTAATGTCGAAATTCCCTTGAAACTACATCATCCATAGTCGTTCATTTCTAGATACAAAAATAAGTACCTACTTAACTTCTAAACATTATATTTTTTGGCATATATAGAGACACTGGTGACAGATTGAAAGATCCCATAAACAACTAGACAGAAATAGTTTTTTTTGCAACAAGTTTCAATGTGGAATATAAACAGGTTCCACCACGCCCCATGCTTTGCAATTTGCATCCAATTATCATAAACTAATGTCTCGACTTGATTTGATCACGGATTGATGTCCATATATCCATGTCCATTTAGTTCCTTAAATCCAAGTACATACAAAAGTTACATAAGTACATCCTCACATGTAATTATATGTAAAGTATACAGAGGAGGAAACTCATTCGCAATTCAAATTGCCATAATAATGGGTACTCACTCACTCATTGTCAAAATTACAATTTGTCAAATAGAACAAGAAAACAGAGAGGAACTAATTGTAAGGTGAATATTTACCACCTCGGGACTGAACTAACTGTAACTGATCCAAGCCATAGAATAGCCCTAGTCATTATTTCTGTGTACAGTTTCTTAAATTATATTTCGTTGCGTTTCCCAAGTTGGCATAAGAAATAAGAATATGGAGAGGTACAAAATTATGCCCGAAGAATTAAGAAATACAACAATCCCAAAAATGTTACAATAGTATCTACATATCTCTGGTAGGAAACATTTCACCTAAATTTCTGCTTTCTGCATGAAAATGCCATGTCAGCCCATACCTAAACTTAATCTTTAGCTTAACCCATCAAACCAAGAATATATTAATTTGTATTATATCGGTATCTACACTTTCGATTTGCATTCCTTGTTCTACTCGTTCAAACCATTCACTTTAAGGATAACATGAAAATTTCGACATGTATATTTCTCTCGAATTGATTCCAACAGAGATCACCCCTCAATGCATAGAGCACAGCAGTGGAAAATTGCACAAAAGTAATCCACAGCCCCAAAGGAGCTTTCTGGGTTCCTGGGATTGTATTTGATTGCTCCAAACTTATGCGCATGAACTTTGTCCTCGTAATCTGGGTCATTTGCAGCTTTCTCCGCCTCCTTCAACATATCGAAAATTGCTTTATATTCAGTTCCCTCTCCAGCAGCTTTGGGCTCGCTGCTTATCACCCCGGTATCATCCCCACAGGGTGGGGTTGACCTGGTACAACATTCATCGGTAACATCCTCGTCGCTGGTGGGGTTCGCAGTGCTGGGTGAGGAGGCGGATGTGTCCTGTACAGCAGTTTCCTCATTTCCATCCCCTCCTGGGGAAATTGTCGATGCTTCCACGTGCAATGGCAACAAGGGGTGAGTTTCGTTTGGGGCTGATGCGCTGGATTCGTCCTCCTGCAAAAACAAACAGTGCATATGCGAATATTTATTGCGTCATTAAAAGATTAAAGATAAGATACATTGATGAGTACGTAAACAGATCCAGTACCATTTTTTGTCCTAAATCAAAAACGCTGAGTTTCCAAAATCCCTTCTTTATGAATTTTATTGAGATCCTGCAAAATTCAAAAACAAATTTCCAATTCAATATATCGAATTTGCAAAAATGATAAATTAAATTAAAATATGCCAATTTTTACCTGATTCTTTTATTGTCTGAATGAAGATGCTGAACGCAATGGTGGTGGCGCTAGAGATATTTTTTACTTCTCTCTCGTTAGATAATCCTCTCCTCCTCCCACAATAAGTGAACTAATCTTCATCCACTCGTATTCATATGCACACGTTGCGTCAGTCAACTCAACTGAAGCAAATGGGGAGCTTCATCTCTTCATAATAGAGTCTAACATGCGCACACATTAATATTAAAAACTTCCTTTTAAAAAGCTTCTCCAAAGGTTTCGCCTTTCATCATCATCTTCAACTTTTTTCTTTTCAACTTTATGGGTAGAGGCAATAAATCTCCTTATGACTCAAGAAGAGATACGCGATGCGATGTGATGCGACGTGAGTGGCTATGAGATGTTAAGATGTGGAGATGGATGTCGCTTGTCGTGTGTCTTATTCTTCAAAATGATTGAGTAATCCACTTCTCTCGTCAACACTGATAAATTAAGCATATGCACCTCCTGGTAAATGAAAAAAAAACAAGTGATTGTAAAGACGCTGACGCTGACGACGACGCTGATGATAATGTTACATTTCAGCCATGAAGATTCATATAGCTATTATATCTCTTTTTAAAATATCAAATTATTTAAGATGCATACAGCGCGACAACGACAACACAATATCTCCGTACGTGAGCGTCCCGGTACTAACTATATCAGACAGATAGCTTACTTTACTCGCAAATAAAACTAGGTAGGTACATAATATTCCAACGTACAATAAAGTAAGAAACTTTGTTTTTTGCAATATTATGCTAATATTTTTTTATTGCAGGTAAAAAAAAATTGAAGTTTACTTTGAACTTAAAGAAAAGAGCACAACTTACATGAAAAGCATTTACACATAGCTTATGTCTCTCCGCATGAATTTTTTTTATCGCGATAATAAATTCTGCTATATGGAAGGTTTCTGCGAAAAAAAAAATGAACGTTTGTCTTTTATTTGATCGCTTCTCAGGGTGATATTATTGAATTTAAATTGAGCATAAAAAATGATAAGCAATATGGTTGCTTTATTCATACCCTGGCCTCTGGGATGCTGTTGACTTGAAAGAGAGTTTCGATTGTTGATTGTTCGAAAGGAATTCCTGATGCTTTAAGGAGGATTGCTAATGGTGGTGTGGCGATGATGATTAGGATATGGGATGGGATGTGATGGCTGGTGACAAAACAAGAAAAAAATGTGAGGACGATCCTTGAACACACAAACTACATATTTTTAGGAGTGAATAACCAGGAGGAGTTCAGTATAATATCTTATGACAAATCTACAAGATGGGCAAATGAGCTGCTGGAAGATATTCATAAAGTCAAAAAAACGTAAAATATGTGCCCAGCTCATATATTGAAAGAGGTAACACAAGTAGTACCAAATCGTACCATTAACACTAGGGAAGGATTCACAATAATGATGCATGTTCACATATTTACATCATCGTCATCGTCAGCATCTCATTCTCATCATCTTCAGTTTATCATAAGTACCACCTAGACCTAATCGAACATACGGGGAATCTTAATGTTGTAATAACACGTAATATAGTAATCATAATATAGTTATATTTATATTAAAGATCCACCTTCTATTTAATACCTTTTGGTTTGGTGCTATGATAATGATGATAATAATTCAAGCCCATGTAAAGGTAGCTATTATATCCATGAAATTATATATTTAGTTAACACTTCACATTCACACGTCTATTTCATCTCCTTTACCATTTTCTTCATGACTGGGCTCCTGCTGCTGCTCCCGTATGGAGGCTGCATTGTTGGGACTTTGGGATCCTCTCTACCCAGAACATATATTCTGGCATTGTGGCACTAGCTGTTTCGAATATTACTTGGAATTGATATTAAGGATAGAATAATGGATATATCTATCCTTTTACTACATTAACCAGATGCTGTTCAATTCAAGTCAAGTCATGTCAGTATAAAAGTCAGACTGGTTACTAAACAGAAGCCTTTAACATTACCTGCCAACATCATCATTGTATTTGCAACAAAGTGACTAGAAAACTAGAAATGATGGGATGGATGGACCGAAGAGAGCGGCTACTGCAACGCAAGTCAAGGCACTGGGCTGGAATACTTTTACATGATATGGTACATGCAACAAGTTATCGTTCAACAATGAGAATAAAAATTTAAAGGAAACATGGAATGATGGAATGTGAATAAACTGCATTAGGTATTGTTGCAGACATATAAACAGTATGTTGATGTACAGTAAGCGCAGGAGGATTCCTCCTGATCCTCTTATTAAAACTCGTCGTAAAAAGTTTATGGAGGAAATGGTTTGAAAAAAAAGTTTCATATTATTTATCAGATCGCTCATATACACATATCGTATCTTTTTGCCTGAAGGCTTGTAAAAAGGTTTAAATGTTGGTCCTATGTATGGTTAGGTGAGAGATGAGATGGGCTAAAGTTCGCTTGTTCACTGCTTTACGGTTGGTAAGTTTAATGTACATTGTGAAAGCATGCTGCATGCAGTGAATTTTCAGGTATCACATATGTAACAACGTTTATCGTTAATCAGGTTCTTTTCAAGCTATATGAAAAAAGTTGCTTCTGCATTCTGATTCTGATGGTTTTGTGATGTCATGTCAGACAAACTTTAAAAAAAAAATGCTATGCATATAGATTGATAATCTGCTACGTTGTAGGGCTGTATGATAGCATGTTAAGTTCAGAACTTTCTTCAACAAGGAGCATACAGAAATGAAATGATAATCATTGTTGGCCTATTGTTGGCTTGATGCTAAAATTGATTCAGACTCAGACTACTCCACTGCCTTTAACTTCTGTAAGGTAGCATTATATCTGCATTGACTGAATTCTGCAAAGAGAAGAGTTACATGGACTGGGTTTGGTTCGGCCGCATACGAGAAATAAATTAAACTTTCCATTAAGTAAGTACTACAATTGTTAAATTATATATTGCTGGGTTTGTGTGGTCTTCAGATTGCCATAAAGGAATATATTGAATGCTTGCACCTAATTAAGGTAAGCTATTAATATCCACCTCCAATTACGACCTAATATTTGAATGATCCCCAGCCAAGCCACTTAAGCCGTAAGTAAAATGAGAAGAGGCAACCATCAATCGAGCTGACGATAAGCACATACTTAACTAGACAAACTTATTCTATCTGTAATAGGCCTGCTATGCACCATGTGGAAAGCCAAACTTGTACGATTGTGCATTAGTAAAAAAGCTGACAAGATCTGTTGATTTTCACGTGTGCAAAACGTACATCTATCTCCCTGTTCTTTCTGAATTGCAACAGCAGTTCAATGTACATTCGTAGCCTCCAGCCATTTATATCTGTGAAACTTTTTTTTTGCAACCTTTGCTCGACGGATGTGAGCGCTGCCCTCTGATGTAGAGTTTGTTCAGCCCGAGACGGAGTGCAATAAAAATAAATAAAACGATTTCTCAGAAAGTGACTCTACTATTACCAGTGTAATTTTAAACAGTTGCTACTCTTTCAAATAAATTTTAGGACCGAAGATTTAAAAAAAATTGGATTGTAAATAGTAAGTAGAATTACCTAATACTAATGCGTAAATGACATTATGAACAGGAGCACAATTTTACGAGAAAAGTTGCCTTCAACTTATTTTATGTTGTAGGAATATTTGTAGGGATCAAATAAATTAGCTTTAATTAGGCGAATTATTTATGAAGGAATCATTATGGGCATAAAATTAGCATACAAAGTTTGAAATGCAAATCAGATCCAGTCATGAATGTCGCATTTTATACTGGTTAATTTCTTCCACAGTTTAGGTTATCGTTAGATAATGTATCATGCAATGATGCAATATTGATACTTAGGTATTTATTTCTGATCTTGTTATTATTAGCGATAACTTACTTTGCAGGATGAATCAACTGGCAAATTAACTGACAGCTATGTCATGTGTCATAACCTTACTGGGAGTGATCATTCGCCGTCTCATAAGACAGCATAATACTGATATGATTTATTTCTCTGATTACATTATCATTTTTTCATAAAGTGTCTTGGCGCAGGAATATGACCCAGTTTGGATTGGATACATTGAAAATGCTCATGGAATGATATGTTTAATGCATCAGTCTGCAAAATTTTGATAATTTATTTGGGCTTTTTGATAGTTTACAATTCTCGGTATGTTTGCATGTATCTACTAGTACACATGTGCCATGTAACCCAATAGCACGAACAAAAATTATAATTTCGATTTGTGAATAGAATCATAATTTTTACAGCCGATTGACTGTGATATTTGATATCATTTTCTCTCTACCAAATCATAAGCATGTTAGCATATTACCTTTTGTGGATGATGTTATGTATTAAGTCTCGTGTACGATTTAGTCAATGTGAGCATGATATCAAGCACACAAAAAAAGAACGCATCTAAAAACTAAATGAAGAACAAAGTATAGCTTCTCCCTGTGAAATGAAAATTGAAACAAGTAGAGCTGATATGTTCATGTGTGAAACAGTTCACTTTGCGTTCGTGTAGGTTGCACTGGCATCTAAAACGAATATTATGCGATTTCTTTTTCAAATTTAAATTGGTATGACAAGCTTCAAAAGGAAGAGCGGACGAACCTGTACATACACAAATTACGAGCTGCGAATATTTCTGGTTCCATTGGCAAGGAAGTCCATCATTTAAGTAAATGTTCATAACCATCCGTGCATGAATAAAACCAGTGCCAATAATAAGACCCGTTTCATGTAAATAAATATTAACTCGCCAATAATGGTTAGGTCAAAGAACGATAATGAACTCCATTGATAGTCCAAAGATAAGTAGGAAAAGTCCCTGCTGAAATAAACATTAATTCATGAATAGATTAAAATAATTTTCGATGTTGATTATGATTATCAGAATCACTCATGACAGTATTTGCAATTTTTTTTGTAGTGACTACTTCCTATTTACCGGCAGATTACAACCATTAAAAATACATACCTATGCATATTTCACATTTCGACTCACACAAAACTGGAGTAATTGAAGAATTAACCATCTTTTTTCTGGGTAAGGGTTCTAATTTCTGATCACTTAATTATTTCCACCGATGCGTTATTCATATCGGGACACTAACTAGATTTTTGGGGTTTCGAGACAGCTTCAGATTTCTTGTCCTTTAGTTGAATGAAATGAATGCCCTTATATTTTTGGTTTGGAAGTATGAAGTTGATTTACAGGGGTAGGTGTAGTGCTGCTTTTGTTATTAGTTATTTACTATTACATTTTTATAGATGTCAAAAATTGGTACATGATTGATGCACAAAGTGCACCCAAATTATTATCTATCCGTATTCCAGTACTGTGATTCTTTCAAACTTAACTTTATAAAGCATGAAGTTGTTAGAAAGACAAAAAAATTGGCTCCATAATGTATGGCTTGACCGTTTTACAATATCATGGTAATTTTTATTATTGTCAGTCGACTGGTCTCTGTCATTATTTCATCATTTGTTCCTGACGGACTATGGAGTTTAGTACGTATAAGTCAAATTGCTTTTCAATTACCTTTTAAAATACAAGTATGAACATTTTATCTAGTCCAGCATGTATTACATGTTTTATTAAGCTACGCGTAAGCCTGCTGTAAATGCTGTCCAGTCATATCTCTGATGAACCTATTGTGCTTTAATCTATACTTGTCAGTTAGTTGCGAAACTGATACATGCAGACTTGCATAGTATACGTACTTGACACTACTTGAATGATCATGCGTTAAGCCCTGTTGTATGTCAAGCAATTAATAAGTATCTCTTGCAATCGTGTAAATATAATTTAATTTAATTTAAACTGGTATCATTTCTTATTGATCCTTTTCCAGTTTACTCTCTGTGGTACAAGTAGACGGGGGAATCCTGCAGTGGAAGATATTTTCATTTGTTCTCAATTTTGCCGGAATTTGTCCATTAAAGGGCAGCAGGCGCTGTAATGTCAGACACCGGAACCCTCAGAGTTAATTTGTACATCGTACGACAGTAAGCAAATTAATTATTGAAAGTGTTCTAATAACTATTAGAAGAATTAACGAGTATAAAAACAAGTTTCCTTAACCGTCAATTCATTATTTAATAGTGGGGAATGTCATGGAAACAAAGAGCGGACACCGAAGGACCCATTTACCGATTTTCTGACCGATCTAGGAAAAGAGCAAGTGTGTCACTATTACATCTGCAGTATATTAATTACCTAATTTAATTAATCAACTTCGCAGAGATTTCTAATTTACATGAACAATTTATTTGCCATTTTTTTTTATGAATATCGGGAATAAATGACTAAATTATTAGCAGATTTGAACATCTAATTGTTGGAAATGAAATATCTTTAGGCAAAGCTCATGGGTGAATTCCTCAAAGATGTCATTTTCACCCGAGTATATGCGAGCGACTATCCCAGAACTACCCAAACTGCCCAAATAATTATTGACCAGAGCAATAGTTCCAGTAAAATCGACGTCACTCCTGAAACTAGACTGCGAGAGCGTGTAAGTAATCATATGGGAGAGAGCAACTTAATATAAAGTTTGAAATTAATTTTGATGGTTATTTTCACATAGTAAGTAATGTACCTAAGCACCTTTTTAAATTAATAGGACTACACTGGACTCGTGGGAGTTGAAGCGACAGAGATAATTAACAGAATGATGGTAATAATGCGAGAAGGAACCCCGTACTTAAAAGTAGATTTACCAAATTGTGAAACTGCTCAGCATCTAGAGGATCGGCTCATGGAGTTTTTATCGGTAAGATTGCTAATATTTACGATTAGCCAGTGTACCATTAATTAGTTCGACTTGCGAATAATCAGTGTCTACTTGATATTCCGTAGGAACTCTTCAGAAACCTACGAAATAGTACCAAAAAGGAGGAAACCCTACTTTTCGTGTCGCATGGCCTTACCATTCAGAGATTGATGGTCCTTTTAAACTCTCGCCATAGCGAGATCGGTATTAAGAACTGGACCCGGAACCTCTTAAGTGAGAGACTGATGAAGAATACAAGTTGCCATAAGTTGATATTTGACATTCCGAAGGGAGAAAATTCTGATATTACTGGACATGTCGATCAAGCTCATTATCGTGATCATGTCACCGGTGAGCAGAGTACAGGCAACATTATAGGGGGTGGGGGAGTAAAGGACGAAGCAAATGATTTGGAACTCGATAAACCAAGAACGTATGAAGAAGAAACGGTTCATTTTTGTAAACCTGTCTGAACATCGGAAACAATATGTAATTTTACTATCTGTCATGGGCAATTTTTGCATCACATTACTCTGATCAGATTATTTCAATATGTTACTTATTATCAATTCGTTATTTAATAAAAATCAACATGCTACACAAGGATAAAAAAGATTTCAAAAATCGATTGGAAAAAAACTTCCCTACTGACTTAATTCTTGCATATGGATTTGTTATGATTCCTTCACAGGGCTTCCCCGAAGAGCAAAACCCGTGAAATGTTTTGCTTTTCTTCACATAAAAAATATGCTCGTTAGCAATATGTATTGAAAAGAAATAGGGTTAAATGGAATTTGTTATACTTTTTGCTACTTGCATGATGCATGTGAATTTTATGTAAGTTACACGTTTTTACCTTACACCATGCATCAGCCTCAGTAGTTTTTTCTTAATTATTTCAATCAAGCTGGTGGAACGAGAGGGATTTCATGGACTGCTTGCTCCTACAATCGGTGTGAACATTTTATTACTTCACCCCAAAAAGTACAAAAGACTTTTTTCACACAAGTTATATATATTTCGCATATTCATCATCCTATTATAATTTGAAATGCTAAGTAGGCACTTTACTTACCTACTCACTTTTTATAATAATGTGTGCCCTACTCCATCTACTTAAAAAACATTGGCTGTAACGGTGATAGATGAGTAGAGTATCTTTAGAAATTTCCGATAAACCCAGTCTCCCAGTCATTGTGGTTAGAATTACATACCTACTTAGGGATGACATGAAGGGTAAACATGTAAAAAATAATATTGGAGATGAGATAATGATGTAATGATGATGATGAAGCTACTTTGAAATGAATTACTTTGGATTTAATTCTGGGATTTTATATTTTTTAATTTGCAATTAGCATAAAAATAGTAAACTTTAATTCTATATTCAGTTTAAGTTTTTTAAATTTTTATATTTTCTAAATTCTTGGAAAGTATTTAACCCGAATATATGAGTTTAAAAACACTCGAATAATAGGTACATACACATGAACGTACTTTGCACTTACTCTAGCATAATTATTTTAGCTTATGCAAATGTCTAACCCGATCACGAAATAAAAAAATGGAAACAAGCGTTATCTAACAAAATGGGAACCCGTGCATTACGTGGGTTACACATACACACTTGATTAATTACATGTTTCACACAGCAGGAAGTCGAAAGCCTAGTTCCGCTCTTGAAGGAATTTTGACGAAGTCAACTTAAACTGTCAGCCAATTACCTTGTTGTACCAAACCAACTAGCATGCAACATGTTGAAAGCTAAATGATGAGATGATGTCATGTTAGCTTTTACGGGGAGGGAGGATCCTAGTTCATCAATTTATCATGCACATTATTAAAAACGCCACGTTTAAATACATATTCAGAAGCATCGATGTAACATTTAACATAACTGATTTCATATTGGCAAACACGAAGCCTACTCACCGATAGAAATATGCTTACTAATTTATAATTTCTGTTACTCCCCGAAACTCCAGTCATTACTTGTCCCCCCCTCAAATTATTATTAGTTATTACAAATAATCAGTTTTTTAGCAGAAATATTACGCTATGCTGTCCACATCTCCTTTCGTATTTAACATGTCAGTATGCACACAGGCAAATTACACTGTCTTCGTTTATTAAAACTGTTAAACTGGTATATGGCATGCATTATGCAAACATGATTGCCTTTTCTAACAACAATGAGCAATTATTCATTGTCCATGTAAATTGCATAATGTCATCCTGGGTAGAGATGCCGGTGTATGATTATTAGTTTTATCTTTTTAAAAATCCGCATAATTTTTGGCTGCATCATGCATTATTACATACTTGCTAACATTATCTACTACATTGTAATAATTTTCCTTTATCTCAAAATGCTAAATAGGGGAAAATATTTTTGGTGTGGCTTGCTTTTCATTAACAAACACTTGTTTCTTAAATACAAAATGCATTCATTTCATTGCATCATTCATGCGGATTGCGGATATGCGTGAAAGTACCGATATTACCCATTTATTTCGACTACCACCTACCAAGAACTTTTTCAGCACTGTTGTAAAACGACCGCTAATTATCTTCCCCCTCTTGGTAGAGAAAATTGGCGTCGTAATTTCTGTTTACTGACACATTACAATTTGAGTCAAGTATTTTAATTTTTTATTCTATGCTTCGCAAAACTTTCAAGAGTGGTTCGGGTAACTTGATTCTTTTGAAGATATCTCAAGTGTGTAATAATCACTGTTTAGTTGTTTACTAAATATTAGCAAGAACAACAAAACTCAAGATCAAAATGAAAAATGTTATAAAAACTTGACCTCCTGACCAGAAGGAAATGAGCATGGACAAATATTTTGATCCATAAACGCAACATGCGTACACGTTGCGTTTCAAAAGTGCGTAAAACTAACAAAAGTTCAGATCGTTTTTATGGCTGTACAGCATTATAGGTAACTTTAATGATGATGGCGAGGCAAGGATGATGATAATGATACTACGTTCGTTCTGCTTATTTGGCTTAATTGTTCCTGCAAATAAAAAAAAATCTCCTGAATTGCATGCACGCATACGCACATTTACTTATCGTTAGTCTTATGCTAGCGGAGCCAGTTTATGATCCCGTGAGAAGTAAATAGGCATATAATATACGAAACATTGGAGCTAATTATTACATAACATAACCTTGCCATTAGGCTATATAAGATGATTTTTTAACCCGCTTTTATAACTTTTTCAAAGGAAGCGCGTATGGTAAATTAAATGCAGGAATTTGTAAGGACGCTCTCCCTAATTGCGAAATTAAAATGATATGGTAGGGTGGAAATGATAAGAGGGGAATGCTTAAATATTTTGTGGATAAGGTAAAGTTTTGGCTACGATAGCATTTTACTATATTTTATGTTCATTTCATAATATATTTAGAAGAAAAAATATAAATTTTTATTTGTTCATTCATTCAGAAAGTGTTTTAGAATTTTGAATGTTCATTGTTATTATTTTTTCATTATAGGGATTCAAACGTGATACAGCCTTTTAAATTACCTTGATTTGAAAATAAAATATTGAGTGGGTAGTTAAATCTCAAGTTTTATTATTTTTATTTAGGTAAATGTTATTTTAAAATATATTTTTGGACCATGATCTTTCCAATTTATTCGAAGTTGCGAGCACATGAATATAATTCAAATAATTAGGTAGATGATTTTTTGTAAGCATATTTTTCTTCTCATATTTGCTACTTTATGAGTATTTTTTTCTACTTCTCATATTTGCTAGTACCTCGTCCCCACATCCCCACCCCATCATTTATATGTGCACTGTGCACTCCTACCTATTAACTAACCAAGCAAATGAAATGGTTAACCGTTAAATTGCTTATCGCTGGAGATTAGATCGTCTTCCATAATGTGTACGTGATATAAATACAAATAGGTAGATTATTTTGCAACGACAAGTTTGCCGCTTTCAGGATAACTTTTGATAACAATAAGACCATTGTCAGAGTCAAAACGTGCATTAAATTTGCATTTAGGCAGATAGATCCCATGAACCCCCTTATCAACCCGATGCATTTTATAAACGTTGGAAATTCTCATTGACAGTTTCCTTCAAACCTTGATAACTTTTATGACTCCACATTTCCTATATAATCCACAACACAACCAACAAAGCAGCCTGTTTACTTTAGTAAATAAATCCGTTTTTCAGGAAAAATACATATTAAATGTAATTGGGGTGATAATGGAACGTATTATTATGCTCTTTCTTATCCATGATACCAGGCTAATGAAAAGAAAGTCGTAGCAATCATCATCATGTGGAGTGGAATACTATCGCCTGCTTTAAAAAACATTTTAACTGTTGTAGGTCAGTGAGTAACGGGAAAATAAAAGATTCATATTTACAATTCTAATGCTTCAAATTAATGATATACAAAGAAACAAACACACTGAATAAGACTTTTAACTCCATACCCATATTCCTTCACTTGTAGTATTACATCGTTACATCCACCCCGTGCAGTATGTATGCATTACAATCACACGTAATATTAAGCCCGAGTATTCTTTCGTGTATGGCCACGAGGCATAATTTAAGGAAGATTTAGCTCTATTTGCGAAAGGACATGCACATAATAACAAAAACGAATTGTATGTATTTTTCTGAAAAAACAAAGTCGTTTCATATCATCACTTGAGAATAGCACAAAAGTGAATGTCGCCACCGCATAGGGAGGGAAGGAGAGAGTCCATCTTCCTTTCATGCTAATGATATGATTCGAATTCGAATATGTAAAATAGTTCTGCACACGTAACTTTTTATATACGAGAAGAAGATAACATTTTCCCCCATAAGAAAGTCATTTTATATTATGGCTATAAAGACATGATTCCGTTACTAGCATTTTCGACTGAGCAACAATATTCCCATTTACGCCAAAACAGTAAAAGTGAGGGTAAAATCTTTTCGTTTTGTCTTTTCTCCCCTCCTTGTCGTGCTCCCATCCGGGAAAATAAAACTGGCCGGTTCACACAGAAAATGCATCATTTTGATATGATAGTAATATTATTACATAATACCTATGCATGAATGCACCTATTTAGGTATTCATCTTATCCAATCCAAAGACTAATGGAAGGTTACGGCTTCTAGGAGGTAAGTAGGTGTATGTTTGTGCTCCTCTGGGTTCAACCCCAAGTCAAAGTGAGTAATTTGATAAAAATCATAAAAAAATACGGTACACTAACACTTCGGATCATGACAACTCTGGCAAAAATATGAAATTCTAGAGAATCGCAATATTCCCAGTTCAGTCAGTGGTGTAGGACGGTAATTGGAGTAAAAATGGGGATGGGTATATCGTACATGGCTAGAAGCTGAGATTATGATGGTTAGCAGAAGTAAACAAGAAGAGATATAAAGAATTATAATGATTTTGTTCTTTTCCCCCTGTAATGGATTTTAACGGGGAGGAGATGAAATGATTACTGGGAATTGGGATGTATGTTCGGCATATCACATCATATCAGCGAGATAGTAATAAAGATATCAAGAATATAAAGACAATCCTTTAGGAATAATAAAGTCATTAAAGTAAATGTACTGAAGTACAGTATGCCACTTGACACTGAATTGGACTTTATCTCCAAGTCAAACCAACGACGTCAATCGTCAATGGCGAAATGAAAAAAGAAGACAAGCTTCCTCTCGGATCTTATTCTGTTTTGATTTGATAACGACACAAAAACAAACAGTGAAAATGCAATAATTGTTAAACCGCTATATTGTCCAAGAACACAACCTAATACTAAAATTGCAATGATTGCATTGATAAGAATTTTTGTTGGCATTACATCTAATCTGGTTTCTTACTTTCATTGTAAGTACTTTTGCAAAAATGAAATAAGTTGCAGCGAATAACATGGCATTAGAGAAGCAAACAAAAAACATCACTTACGATTAGTTCAGTTTGCTATTAATTCGATTAACCTAGGTCCTCGTTGTTGACGTTTAAAAGCGAAATTTACAACTTGGCATCTTTTGAATTTGCAACAAAATCTCCCCAGCTATTCAAGGCCAATGATTTATTTAAAAATATTCGGCTGATTTAAAATACTCAATAATTCGTTGTCGTTATATTCGCAGTTTGCAGTATCAGAGAATGCTGGTTTTGGTTTTATTTAACTCATTTAAACGAATCATCCCATTCCACAGTAGCAGCAAACAAGGAGGATAGTATTACCTGTTGAAATGCAATTGCTACTGTTGAAATGTTTTGAAGATCTCAACTGAATACAAAATCAGAATTGTTAAAAAGCTTTAGGCTAACCATATCGTCTCCGGAAAATGAGCACTATTACTAATGCTGATATGATCATGAGTAGGTAATTTTTCCATCATATTAAACTTGCTATACAATCTTATCAAGTTTTATAAAGTTGCAAGTTGCTGCAACCGAACTTGGCGAAAGGCATCAACGTTTTTTCGGCTTCTTCATGAATCCCCTTTTGTTAATCAGACTACAATGAGGAGGAGGACAGAGCCAGACACCCTGCTGCCTTAACTGGTTCATCTAATGAGGTGGCAAAGACATACAACTGTGCGGTAATGATAATTGTTGAGATCCGTTTCAAATCCCAACATCTCTCCTGTCATCCCTCATTCCATTTATGGGGCTAAAAATATGAATACATACAAAAAATAGATATCCGTGCGTGTAATCGTAATCGTGCTGTTGTTGATATGAGAATGTTTTAATCTGCTGCATAGCATCTCTGTCAGTCGAGTCATCTCATATTCTTTTTGAGAAAGTCTACATGACTTGACTTGATTAGAATGATGTACCCAAATAGAAAACCATAAAAAGAATAAGTTACTACAAGATAAATAATCAACTTTATTCGCCAACTTCCGAGAAAACCCTGGAAGTCCCAATTAATCAACACCAACACGAAACTGAGCCTGAATACATTTAGGTTTATAGAGATATGATAATATTTTCCATCTATTGAACAATTAAATATGATTATGAATTTTTTATTTTTGCCATTGCGTCTGCCTTAAATCCCGAAACCCCCGTTATCTATTTATCGTCTATGTTTGTACTCCCTCGTGTAAACAAAACTGCTTAAGAGATTATAAAAGTAGATTTCTGCCCAAAAGGCACTAATTATTACTCTTTATGAGGTTAGGGATAGCCATAAACGTCATGTTTTAGCAAAAGCACTATCAAGTGCTAAATCTTGTTTTTAAAATCAATAAATTAGTTGCTGCAACACAATCCAAAACACAACCCAAATACAATGCTTTTACATATCACCATTTTCGTGTAATGTGCCATAAAATATATAACATTTAAAAAAATCCTTTCATTCAAAAAAACCTGCATCTTTCCCCTTTCGAAACTTTCGGCCCTAAAAATATTTTTGCAAAAATTCCCGTTTTCTCATACATATACCCAATACATGGGCTTATCTGTAAAAAAATATGCTTGCTTATTTAGATCAAGATCATATTGCATTTTCCCCCCATCATGCTGCATTTCAAGCTCTTAATTGTGCAAATACTTAAATGAATAATTATAAAACCCAATCCTTCCCTTCACGGATACATCCTTAATAAAAATGAAGAAACAATGACATTGTTTAAATCAGCCACAAATCCCGTTAAGTACCGTTAATAAACTTTTATTAATATAAAATATGTAGTAAACTGGGAAGAAGGTCAGATTTAATTTGTATATAGGAAAGTTTTATTATTGCATTTTGATATGGATATATTGATACTAAAGTCATATATTTTATTGTGTCTACCAACATCCAACATAGCAAAGCCACATCTCCATTTATAGTTAATTTTATGTAACAGAATATCATAATATCATATCATATAACACTTAAACTCAGAAATGTACGTAACAATCATCTTAAAAAGCTCACTAACGAACTCGAGAGTTGAACCTGAAATGTTAGCGGAATGGAATGAAGTCTGCATCATTTTATTATTACTACCATTTTTGTACTCCGGTACAATTATAGGTACATTAGGTTTGTCAATCCATCCCATCCTGGGTCAAGCCAGTAGTATTAGAGTATGTATAAATGCTGTTGGCACAAAGTTATACAATCTAATTTAATATTTTTACAGCCTGTTACTTAACTGAAAATATAAATTTCTTGTAAAGTGCATACTTTTATGCTCAAATGTTACAAGGAACATGAACTTGAATGGGAAGAAGAGAGAGAGGGAGATAAAATTATTTTCTTCTCAATTTTTAAAATATGATCATGTAATATAGAATCTGATTTAACAATGGGATAAATTGATGTACTCCTTGTTGGCTCGCTACCAACCCCGGTTTTCAACTCTAATTCAATTCCATTCCACTTTTAATATGCTTTCCTTCCCTCATTTTATTTTCATTAAAGCTAACTAAGTTGTTGCATAAAAGTTTTTTCGATTTGAATTAAATTCCTCTCTTTTCTCTAGATTCGTATAATATGGTTGTAATAGATAAGGAAGGAACCACGTGCAGAGTGAAGAATAATTTCAAACCGAAACAACTACATTGCCTTGCCAGTGCCACTGCTGCACCAGTTAATACCATTACATCTTACATAAATATTGTTTCTGTCAGGCTGAAACAAGATTACAAGAACATTGAACATTGATACCCGTTTTCTTCACTTTATGCCATGTTGTACTGAATCAATATACATAATGGGATGATGTCAACCTTAATTAAAAGTTTCATTTGAAACATCTTATATCTTTTAAGGATTGATGATGGTCTCAATGGATTTCACTTATTAGGTAGGTGGTCTGGTTTGGTCTTAACAAGGCTCAAGAAGTTTACGCTGGTCCTGGTGATGATAGCATAACGAGCTCCTTTCAACTTTAAGCTTGTTTTGTTACAGCTACAATTTAGATTACCTAATCCAATTTGGTATTGAGCTTTTCACAACTTCTCACCAGCCATTATTATTGCGGCTTGAAGTCCGAACTTACTTAAATGCATGTAAAATAATATCGCATCTGCTGAATCCTATCACTTTACTCCTGTCTTATATTCCCACTGACCTTGTTGTTTTGTCTTACCCGGAACTCGGGTTAAATTGGCTCTCTAATTTATGACAGTGTGTTCTTGCCTAATTTGCGAGAGGAATAAAGATAGCCAAAACCAAGTCAGCAAAGAGGATGATACCAGACCAGAGAGTCCCTAGCCTGGCCTGGCTAAAATTATCAATTTTATGACCTGTATTACGTATGTATCATGTAACAAATTGTGTTGTATTTTTACGTGCTTATAATACCTAAAATAGCGGCTACTTTCCCGAGAGAATAAAACACGCAAGCTAACTACAGGTAATATAAGTAGGTACAAGTAATTTAAGTAGGTACGTAATGTGGTGGTTGGTGATGCTGAATGCTGATTACGATCTATCAAGTTTAAAGATATGTTCAATTACAATTGTTCCTTGTTATATTATACGGACCATGCATGGGGCTATCTATATCTCACTTTTCATCCTAATCAGCAGCACCATCTCAAGAAAAAACTAAATTCATCAGCACCTTTTCTGGCTTGAGACAAGTCCTCCGATAAATGAATGGGTAGAATAGGAATAGAATCATCTTTAATCCTTCGTGTTGAAGTTGCGAAAAAAAGTCTTTCGTACGCATACGCATAAATCTTAAGTGTACTTTTGAGGTTGAAGCCAAAGCCAAAGCCAAATCCCTGTTGACCTGATGACTGATGCATCTCACTTCTGTATCAAATTTCAAAATAGGATGATGAAATTAAAAAACTGAAAATGCAATATTTCCTTCAATACATAATTCAAAGAAACCTGGCAATAATACTGCAAAATTGACTTTGATTCACCCACTAACCAGCCTCACTGGGACTTCACTAGCCGCAAAATATTGTTTTTCCTTCCAAAAGGGTAAATCCATTCATCTTGAACAATATGACTCTTTACCTGAATCGGGGCTGGTTTTCTCTCCCTCAACTTTGAATAGTTTCTGGGTGCTTTACATGGCATGTAACATGGCGCAACTTCATCCTTTACATGAAGTTATTTATGTACTTAGAAAATCCCAACATATATAAATTATGTTCCGCGTCTCCGACAGGGCTTGCTTCGTCGGATGGTGGAAATGGAGACTTCGTGTTTGTAATCGAGATTGAAACATTTTACAAGTACATAAAAATAAAAATCCCAACAAGAGGGGAAAACTGTACAAAAACAGAAATTTATGTACGCGAACATTCCAATTCAACTCTTATAACTGTAGAAAACAATTTAATAAGTCAATCAATTTTATCTTATTTGTTCGCTGTAAAACTCCTTATCCCGCATGCAATCTTTTATATGAATTTATTGTGGTCATGTCAGATTCAGGACAGCGCCAGCACCCGACCAGTACAGCAGCCTGGTGTGGAGGTGGTGGTGGTGTTAGCCATCATGATCAGGACGGGGTTGATTCTGAAGAAAGGGATGAGAAACCGAACAAGGGGCGGTTGCTGATGAGATGCTTGATGTCTGAACATGGATTCTGCAAAAAATACTAATATTTTATGCAAATAAATGTGCATGTTATTAACCGGCTTTCATGGATTATCTCTATAGTCATGTCGGTGAGAGAAAGGATGATGATGATGATGATCAACAACACCAGCGCTACCACTGGACCACGACTACTGCAGACAGATTAACAGAAAAATCCTAGCTTTGTAACAATTGCATTGTTGGTCTCTGCAGTTTCAATCTCTGCTAAATATGAGAATTTATGCGTCTATTCCACCGTCTACATGATTATGGTTACATTTGGGCTACAAAAATTTATGACAATGTAATGGATTTAGATTTGGGTAGCCCCAAATGCATGTAAGCAAAACGCATTGGGACAATCGGATTACTTTTTTTGACAGGTTGAATGCATTATTATAATTTTTATCAGCAAACAAAAGCTTTATTTGATTGACTTCAGCCTGGCCCTCGGAAGACTGCTGCATTTAGCCAAACCAATGAACCTTTTCATCATGAATTAATTTCTTGCTTGTTGCCAGTAAACTTGACATTGTATTGTTGGAGGCTGCCAACAAGAGCCAAACTCGTTTTCAACTGAGGTTGTAGTAGTACCTACATGAACATAGCATCAACATCATCATAAAAGTGGATATCGGTAGTTTTTTTAGTGAAGAAAGAAAGACAAACTGATTGACAAGTTTCCTAGTATTTATAGAGAAGTGTATCTACAACACAACTAAATATTTATTTTGTAAGACGGATTGTTTGTTAGTGTTGTTACATGTTCACATAAATGATTTTTTTCTCGCGAAAAGTGAATCAACCATTGTCAGATTTATCTGGGCAGTAGCAGCAGTAGCTGTACTAGTACCCGCAAAAAAAATTTAATATCACATTTGGATAAATGGAATATTAACTCCAATCTATTTCCCTTCTCATAAAATCGTCTGAATTAATACCGAGTGGTTCAAAAGAGTTGACATTTAATACAAAAAAGAATATACTTTGCCGACTTTTCGATTATAGATCCTGGGGCAATTCAATTCAACTTCACATGCATTTCCTACACTCTCGTTGACAATCATAAAATAGTTATCTTTATTTCGTGACAAGAAAAAAATTTCACGAGAGAGGATTTCATTTTAATAACCATTTTTGTTTTCCACCAACACCACCGCACCGTAATCTCCATCAATGACGATGATGACGTTTCTTAAACCTTTCCTCTTCGTGTCTGATTTAAGGTCAAGAGTAGCCATTACTTTTGTAACCTTAATCAGCCTCGTTGCAATCCTTTCAATTTATGCCCCAACCCAAGTTCAAGGTTATGATATTGACGCGGTTTGCGACATCTGCTCCTTCTACGCCGGGGACTTGGCACCTGGCAAAATATTAGTATGTATTTTTTTCTATAAAAGAACATTTCAAATCTTATCCAATTTCTATTCTTATCTCTGTTCCTTTCAAAACAATTACGTATTTAATGGTAAAATGCTTTGTTGGTAGCTGCATTGAATGGTAATTTACTGTATTTATTACTGTATTATATCTTAAAAGACTAAAACTTTTCTCTTTGCAGAAAAAGATGATGCGATTGTTTTGCCAAAATCGGGAAATCCATTATATTGACCCTAACTTGAGGGATGCATGCAAATGCAAAAATTATTACTACTAGGACTAAGGGGAATGGACATATAAACTAACCATGTACTAACTATCATCATTTCAACTTGGGATAGAATAGAATCTACTAAATTTTAAGTGTATATATCATCAAGTAGACATTTTTTAGGTAACTAATTTATTTTACGAGCATTGACTCAGGGTGCAAGAATAATATCTGTTATGTAAGTAACTAAACTTACCCCCGCTACCACTATACCAATCTCAAATTCAAGTTTTCAGAATGCCATTTATAATTGTATGCTGATTAAAGTGTAAATTACGCCAAATCTCGATCCATGTCACGTCTGTCTGTTAAATAATTCCGCTCGTTAATTGTTCTTGTTTTTGTCGTTTTGCCAGGATATAATTCGACCTTGATGTTAAAATGAGAGAGAAGTGAGAGAGAATCATGCTAAAAATTATAATTCAAAATAAATGGCTTGTCGTGACCCAATTTTTGAAAAATATCCATTTTAAATTCATGTAATTTGTCGTTCGGATTATTAGGTGATGTGTGTGCTACTGCTTTGTTTTTTAGTATTCAATGTGTAGCTCAGTCATTGATGTTTTTCACGTTTTAAAGGTTATGCAATTATAACTAGGAACATTCCGAAGAAATCAGCAAATCTTAGATTAGAGATTAGATAAGATGAAGGTTCACTAATTGGAAGAAGATATCAGCGGAATAGTTTTAAATTGCTAAACTGAAAGTCTTCAGGGGGATACAACCTTTAAAATTTAATTGTACATAAATGTAGTGGGACCGGAGATGTGTATTTGTTACTAATTGTAAGTAATTTACTAATTTATTACTAATTAACATAATTATGGAGTTATATCTGAGGGCGAGAAATAAAGCTAAAAATATTGGATTTTAACCAAATTCCAATTTTGTTCCCCAAACCACATCATATTCAAGCATGTTTTTTATCTCACAATCATACAGTATCTACTTACGATTAACTATTTTTAATTTCGTTAATTTGTATCCTGCAAGATAACTTGGCAAATTCAGCACGGAGGTACTGACTTTATAAAAAACATGATTGTCACATCCGATAATGTCCATCTCCTATCAATAAACCATATCATTTCCGCTTCCTTCTTGGATCCTCAAATTTTCTTATAAAAATATGTTTCTTCTTGATTGCATTTTTTTAAAACTATTTTACAGTGGCACCCCAAAAATGAAGAAGTAAATTCATTCATGCTTTTAAAGTGACATGATATCCGACATAACTACTGTAAAATGTAGTAGTTTCAATTACCAACAAGTCATTAGCCGGCAATGAGCATGTTTAACAAGAGAACAAACATGCTTGGTATGTCAAAATGTCAACTAATGCTACTGGTGCGGTGGTGGTGTAAATTGATACATTTTATTTGCTTCTTAAGTAAGTAATCAATATATGGTTTATGATATGAAATCAATTAATCAATCAAACCAATAAACTCAATCGATCAATATATGCAGTTGCATTTGTTGCATTTTACTATAATTCTGCTACATCGGAATTCGGAAATAACAATAACAAAAACCATTAGACATTTTTTTCCAATACGATTTCTTTCTTCCTTCCTGTTTACATGCGTCAGGTCACATCACGAATTACTTTAATTATACAATTGGCAACGGGCAATCATTATACGCTTTCTATTAAATAATATTTATTAGTAAATTATAGGAATATGACAGTTGTCGATGGATGTGGTCGTGTCATGCATCACACGGCGTGATTCACTATGCCCCAAACTTGGGAAAAAATTTCTCTTCGCTGACTTCTGACTTGCAAAGCCTGAAAAGCCAGTCCTTCCATCACTCCTCTCCTCACATCATCGTCAGTTCAAGTTGCAGCAGCAACAATGTATGCACTTCCATTTGCATTTGCCAAATGCATACCTATAAAATATTTTTATTACTTTTTTGATGAATGATTTTAGGTACAAATGAAAATACTGACATCATCAACATAATTAACGAATTCCGATATCCATATTTTAGGTAAGTGTCTAGATCAGATACTATTCTAAAATGCAATAGATTATCCCGCTAAAAGTTTACAAGTTTTTTTTTGCAACTGCGCCATGGGAAGATTTTTCAGCGCGTCAAACCACAAGAATCGCTCAAATGTTTTTTATTTGCCCATTTTGCACTTTTTATTATTAAAAGGTAAACCCCAGACCCAGAGTACTAATTCTATTTAATTGTATAGCAAGTCTCCTTTTCTCCCCACTGCACCAGCAAACGACTAGATCCTCGCCAGTCTTGGCAGTTTTGCGATTTTTATAATGCACGTCATCCTAAACGGGTGCAAAGTGCAATCGACATGGCATATGAATCGACTCGACCACAAGCAGTTACTAAATATTTTTTGGTAGATTATGTTAGTAGAACTCTGTCTGGTTAGAAAAAGATGAAGTGCATATTATACCGGTCTGAAGATGAGAACTCTTCTGGTTCTTGATAATCTCTTAAAAACCTCATTCATGCATTGAATTGCGCATTATTAAAGTGGAAAGGAGATACCGGCCGGCACCCTCATGTAGTTACCTATGTCAGCAAGTCTAATAGTCAATGTGCACACAACGGCAACACATTGCCTTGTTTCACCTATTTAGTGGTCTCAGGTTAAAATACCGAATTCCTCAGAAAAAAATCATGACTTTGCCATCATCACATCACCACACCATACCATACCACAAAGGTACGTCAGCAATTAAATGATTGCATGCAACACGTTTAAGTTCCTTTAAACATGATGTGATAAGCATGAGTAGATACGTAAATTAATAATAAAATAAATCATCACCCACCAGCCTTCCTCTCTCCACCTGTTTACTTTGGCGGAGGTGGATTGGCTTGGATTGGATGGACAATGGAAAGCTATAAATCCGAAACAATGGATCAATCCGTCACTTTTATGATTTTACCAATAAGCACACGAGCAGTTACTTAAACAGTAACAGCATGACTGACACATCCCCACAATTTATATATGACTTGTTTACCTCTTCTCACTCATTTAATTCCATACAACGGCTCGGGATCGGAATGCTCGTGTGACATGACTTATGCAAAAGCTAACAAGATAAGGAAAGTCGTCATCCCCATAACCAACCACAAACATGCATACGAGGAGTTGACGTCAAAGACATATTTCAAATTTCAATCCGATCATTATAAAGAAAATGCATCATTTTTATTAGCAGCCTGTGTGAAAACTACACTTGAGACAGACAAGTATTTTCGTCGGGGATGAACGGTATGATATGACGATAACAAGATTACAGTGACTTTACTTATCTCAAGTTGGTTCCAATGTGAATTTGAATCTTAAGGAACTTTAATAGGTAACTATATAGGAGTGGACAATACTTATGATTAAGATTTGGGCACTGTTTACGTGTTTTCTCATCACATGTCTCATATCGCTTCGCTAACTATGAGTCTACCTCATTTTATGTAATTACTGCATTGAAAAAACCGTTTTTGTCTAAAGCTATACTCTCAAAAGCGCATAATAAGTGGACAAAGGACCATTTAATCCTCATAAAAAAGATTCCCCCTTTCTTCGCCAATCTGCGGTAATAATAATAACTGGCAGTTACTCTTCATAATGTATTAGGAAGGGAGGCTTGTAGGATCCAAACTAAATGAACGAACATCACTACCATCTTGCATTCACGTAGCTGATTTACGTAGATCTCATCCCCATCTCATCGTCAGCGGAATGAATGGACTTTTTTTAGGGGACTTTTACGATATAAGAGAATTTGCTACTTTGGAGCTTGATGAGTTGTTCAGCTTGTCAAGTAATTGAAGTAATTACATGCGTGCCGAAAAACCAGAACGAGGATGAGCTTTACCGGTGAAAACAGCAAAATGGGATTGTTGGCGTACCTAAAGTATTATGGAAGTAGGCACTGAAACAGTTACTGAGGTAGGCCTAGGCTAGGAATTCACATTAAGATTTATGCATGACATGGTAAAAGTAGATCCTTGCATTGTACCTTGTACATTGTAGTAGGTCAACATAAGAATTGTTGTCAATGAACTACTAAATGTGTCACAAAAAGATGTGCCCAATGTTATGTCGGCAATGTCAATAACGAAATCCTACCCATAAATAATATTATTATGGGTACAGCCACATTCCAAACTAATTGTAATATAATCAAATTCGGTATCTGGTTCAGCCGCAGTAATCTGAAGCGGCAATAACATGCGCAATTCCACAAATGACTCTCCTCGGTCTCCTCAATTTCAAATAAAAAAAGACTAACCTCACCACAATATGCAATAGGTACCTCAGGCAAAGGAGTATCATATCGCATCGCATATTTTAAAAGATATAAAACAGATTACAGATTTAAAAGAAAATACCCAACCACTGGAAGGTGGTCACGTATCATGTCGGTTTTAAAGGAGAAGAATAAAAGAAGACATTTGATGAACAAACATAACAATAAAAATTGTTGCTGAAAGTACAAGCTTGTTTGTCACAGATTTTGGGTATGTAGTAGTAAGTATTTACAAGAATTTCTGCAGAAATGGCCAAGGAAAATATTTCTTGCTAATCAGAGATTTTTTTTGCAAGTCTAAATTCGCAAATTTGCGACTAGAATGATGACCGTACCGTGAAAAGTCCACCAGGAAAACCTTTCTTACCTTCACCGTCTCAATATTCATTTTTAAAAAAAGTTCCAAATAGTTCCGGAGTCCCAATCTATCCATTTCTTACAGATAAATTAATTTTATGATGAAAATCTTATGATAAGATTATGCATAATTACCGGGAGCCTAACACGTGGAAGAACTTTTTTGAATATGAAATATACTTAATTATTTCGAACTTTAGCCCACTTTTGTGGAAGGAAACTGATTGAAGACAAAACGAGTTTTCTGTCTTAATGCTGCTGACACGCTGAAACGGATCTTTATTACAGGAACCAATTCAAATTAAATTCTTGTCAAATTAAATTACCAATTTGCATAGAATTATTATCCCATTGTAAATAAACCCCCTTAAACTTATTTATTGGATCAATCAAATGACTAACAATGAGATTGAGCTCTAAATATTCAGTTCAAACACAGATCATGCATAAAATATAGAGCACGATATAGACATCAAATTACTCAGGTATATCTTGTGCTCTTCCTACATCCTACATACATGAATACCAGACAGACAGACAATGATCAGGAGCATCAACTCAACATCAACTCAAGCTTGGAGCAATCACGATGACTTTGAAGAAGACGATGCTGATGATCAGGATGATATGCTACTTTACACCTCCAGGCTAAACTTAATGTTGAGTACATTATGTTAATAATGATGATACGTATGTGTCTACTCCCTAACGATGAGACGACATTAATAAAGACGTTAGCATCAACATTGCAATTAAGTGTGATTCTTCACGATCCACAACAGCAGCATTAATATGCAATATTGCAATGTCTAAAAAAGGTGAATCGGTACCTATGCCTATATCTCTCTGCCTTGTAATTTGTCGGTAATAAGATCGTCTCAGGGTCTTACAAGAACATGTTGTAAACTTAAACCAGTCTAAAAAAAACTGATCATTGCTCAGTGAAAAGGTGTGCATGGTAGGTACCAACATATAATAGGTAATTG
Source organism: Pseudosinella alba (assembly GCA_034700485.1). NCBI lineage: Eukaryota > Metazoa > Arthropoda > Collembola > Entomobryomorpha > Entomobryidae > Pseudosinella > Pseudosinella alba. Next base: position 49,303 of record JAQIXQ010000067.1, read on the forward strand.
ACATGACCCACATACACCACTAATCCTGATATCCGGTGCCGGGGAGCTGGGTTGTTCGTCTGTGCTCATATCAAAACTATAACATAACATCTCGAATTCAAATAAACTTGGCTGTTTTTATTTTTGCAAGATTCAGATTTCTCGAATTTTCTCCGAGTGAAATGAAATAGGTACGAATGTCTGCTTTTGCAAGCGTAAATACTTTTACAAGGAACTAATGAACTGATTTTTATACCCTGCCTATTTCCTTTCGGCTGAATCGCTTTCAAAAATGAACGCCAGTTCTTGAAACAGCTCTATTATGAAAGGTTAAAAAGAAATGAACTTAAGTACCTATTTGACTCCACGATTTTTCCATTCATTCAACTTTCTCATGAAAATGTTGATTTGATGGTGATCTGGTGATGGAAATGGCACTTCTCAAAATCTCAAGTCCTTTTTATATTCCCTTTTCCCACCACCCTTTCACGGGTCTCGATCCGTCCTTCAATTACATGAAATCCATCCATACCATAACCCTTTCTAAAGTTGGGTTTTTAGTGGGCATATTTTGCCCACACTCAAATAAAAAGTAACATGAAATTGTACAAAGTTTCTTTCCTCATAGGCAGTCATGACTTCTCAATCCCAACTGCAATATAATATCACAATTCCCCCCGTTCACCAATCATAAGATTATTTATTCATCTCTGGTTATGGTACATATTCTTTTTTCTCGTGTGAGGACGATTTATAATTTTTAATATACCTAATATAAGATCTCGTATAAAAATATATTTAGATTAGATTAGATTGGGGAGATGCTTTTTTCCTCTCAAATAATCGTACACACTTTCAAAAATGTGTGTCAGCATCAGCATTAGATTTCACAGTCCAAATTTTCATTAGTATTTTGTATTTATTTAAGTGTGATGATGACGTAACTTAAGAGAGCTTGCTAATCAGCTAATACATATGATAATATGATAAAGGAGTCTATGCAATATGCAACTTAGTGGCAGATGAGTTGGAATGTTGACGGATATTCATTCAATGTAGGTTTAAGAATTTTTTTACAGCATTCCATCGAAAAAAAAAAACTTTTTTTACAGTCAGCTTGTGTATGTAAATCTTACGTAGTGAAATAATTTGTAAATTTTGATAGAAATGATGAGCCATTAGCCGCTCATTAGATTACGCATTTTTACTTCATTACGCATTCTACTAAATGTACATACTGTAGAACATGAAAGGGAATTTTAAGTCTCAAACTCCCAATTACTAATAAGAGTAATAAAATATCGAATTTCTTGCAAAAGCAAAGGCACAAGCGAACGCAATATGTTTACCCCTTGTTCCATTGCAATCCAATTAAATTGACTCTTTCACACGACTAGGCATATTATACCTATTTAGCCCGCAACTAAAAGAAATCGACAGAAGCACGTAACACCAGTCCACATTTCCTAACACCTCAACCAGTACCCGCATACGTCTTGATAGGAGCAATACTAATAATTAACATATTAATTACGACATAAGACAGGTGATGCCTTAGAGCTAATTAGCATCCAACCAACAGCCCCTAACAGCTCAATTTGCATTGTGCATTGCGTTATTACCGGATTTATTTAATCCTTCATTTTTCTTCCCTAACTACTATTTATATGCAAAATGTTCACAAGATTGAAGGAAGGCCGCCGCCGACATCGGAGCGTCGTTGCCTTGTTGTTAACTTCTGCAATATGCAATCATAATCATCAACCAAACCACTAAACTTACAGTGTGCCATACAAAGCGCAATAATTACTATCCCCGTCCCCGTGCAAAAAAAGCATAACATCACGACACACCAACCACAGCGCATCACTACCAATTTTAACCACGAAATGAGCAGAAGTGAATTGATGCGAGTGGTATCATCATCATCTCATCTTTAAAGAGGAAGGACAAATGAAAGCAAAATAAATAAAATTTTACATGCATGCGCTCCCCAACCATTCACCGTCATCATCATCATCACCATCAGCTCCTGTTTAATTTTCATTGCATTTGAAGAGAGACAATAAAGCCAAGTCTCATAGATCCACATCCTCCTTAAACCTCCTTAAGAGATCCCACTGACAAGTGTGCTAGTGCGAGTGAATGAGCAAGTAAAGTCTTGACAAAAAACCGTTTTTTTTTGCTTAACAACCTTCATCTAGGCACACTCAACATTGCACAAAGACAAAACATCTCACAAGAAAGTAAAAAAAAACCGACAATCCTAGAAGCTTTTGTTTTTACTTGCTTATCCTTTTGCTCGAAGGGCTTTTATGGATGTAATAGAAAGGAGGGAGATTATTATAATAAGCTCGATCCTCACAAGAATGAAAGCCCCGGCATAGCATGATACTAAATCACCCTATTTATCATAAGCCCATCTACACAGAGGAAGTCAGCAGGGAATCCGATTGCAAATTTATTGCATTTTTTTTATTGTTTGTATTATGCAAATTTCTCAAACTGTTTCTACTCATAGATAAATATATATGGACATGTATAACTATATGCAATTGTAATTGTGCATGCCAATTAAAAAATGAATGAATTGAAAATGACGTGTTTTTTAATACCTACCTACCTAAGTTAAGTATCATTTTAATTTATATGTAATAATATTAATCAATCCATCTATCCTTTCTCTTACAACTTTTAAATATGCTGCTGGTGATTATTCCAAACCTGATATTATGGCAATTGTTATGATGTGATACATATTTTAAAAGAAAATAATAATATGAAAAGTAATTTTATCTTAATCTTGTCTTTTTTATTATTAAAATATATAAAACTAGGGATTTTAGCTAAACTTACGGTTTTTTTTAAAAACATCTAGAGAATCCATACGGAACCCAATCCATAACATTTTTTCTCAGCTCAGCCCTCAGCTTTGAGATCTGAACGGAGAGACAGAAGGTGCGGAGCATTTCCGCTAAAAGGTTAATTATAATTGTTTTAGTGGTTTTACGTGACTGATAGACGGCTACTACCCGCCAGCCATGCACAGCTCTTTTCCTGTGTGGAGTCAACTTGGAGGAGATAAAACAATTTTGATGGAAAAAGTTACTTAACTTGGGCTAAGAAAAATATATATATTATGGTTAGGCAAAGCAAGCAACACTACCCAACAAGCAACCTGTTTATAATTTTAATTAGCATACATCCGGCTCCGGCTCTAGTGTACAGTAAGCCAGGGAGCGTTTAGCGTTACTCCCCTGTTATATCCCTGTAAAGTACATTACTCACACTTCCCCTCCTGTGAAAGGTTTCATTCATTCATTATTCGACTTAGAAAATGACTGAGTGACTGACTGACAAGTTAAGAATGGGTAGAATATATGGAATGGATGGTTGTTTCTTCAATCCTTTTGTCAAACCAAACCAGTCATATATAATATATTTACTTGACATATATAAACCAATAGTTTAGCAATACGCTTCTATTTTTTCTGACATTTGATATATGATTTGAGAGAAAATATTACTGCATTTTTATGCAGAAAAAACGTTAACAATGTAAGTTATGCTGTTTACAATAAGTTTACCTAATGTATTGGAATTTGAAAATTTCCTAACAAAAAAAAGTATTTAATAAAATCTCGAAAGTCATGAATACACTTAAAAACTGAAGGATTTCCTATATCGTACCGTTTGCTTCTCCTTTCATACCAATATACCCCATTCGATAAGATAAATAGGCAGAAAGCGGGTTTGTATGATAATAATTACACATTGTCTGTGCCTTTCTATTATCCAATTACCATTTATCTTACGATTAATGATGATTATGATTACAGAGACAAATATCTTATCTCTCAAGCTCGGTTATATGTATCCACTTGGAAGTGAAAATTGTACGTTTGGCTTTATTTACTTTTTATGCAAAATCATCCAATCCACCAACCATTTATTATTGCTTATGAAAAATGATATTGTTCGCAAGTTTTTTTGCAAAAGCTGTAATTATAATCTTGAATAGTTTCTGCAGTGCAATGTTTATAGCATAGCTTGCAATTTACGGTTAGTGGAAGTTGGGATAGGATAGGGCAGGGTAGTTGAGACTTCTAGCTAACTAGTATACAATTTACTTGAACGAGTTTGCGCATTTTCTTACTTTCCCTTCCTAAAATTGACGTGCAAAAAAATGTGCAAAATCATTGCAAATTAAGCAACGAAAGCATTTAGATTGAAAGTATCTCAGCCCAGCGTCAGAGCCAGATAATTGTCGATAGGTAAATGAAAGCCGTGACGATGTCGTATCGTGTCGTCATTTTAGCATTTTAGCAAAATGAAGCCATCACATATTTTAGCAACTTTTTTACAGGAATTACAATCCGCCGTAAAGAACTAGATGCACCACTGCATACACAGGAATTATACAGCATCTTCAATAAAAAAGCAACCACGCCTGCAACCTGCAAGGAAATGCAAGTCAAGCTTGACTTTAGCATAAACTGTTTGAAAACTTGTAGACAGCCACCAAGTCAATCCCGACAACAAACAAAACGGTTTCGATTGGATTAGTTGTAAATAAAAAAAAAATCTAGGTTCAGATCAATTCAATACAAAATTTTTCCTTCTTATTAATAAACTGCATGTCATCAACCGACATAGCTATAAGTAAAACCTTCTATGACACAAAAAGGGACGACTCTTTTTCTCTAACCTTATTTCTTACTTTCCAATAAAAAAAATCTAGTTCAAATGTGCATTGTTGTGATCCGATGTGATGTGATGCATCATCAACATCAGCATCATCATCGTTATCCTCCTTCATCATGAATCTAATCATATTTTTCTGTGACAATGAATACATATATTTAACCATGAGAGAGCCATATCCCCAAAAATTATAATCATCCATTGTATTCCATCATCAACATCAACTATGTATCAAAGTTAGTTTTTTTTTTGGTGAAAATCTGGGGTAAAAGTAGAATTGATTGGGTGCCGGCTTGGTTGGGGATATGAAGTGATGCGATAATCGACAGGAGCAGATGCTCTTGCTGCCGCTTCAATAATCGCAAAATTGTTACGGTACAATTGAATCCGATCCAAGCCAATCCAATCCACTATACAATATCATCTTACTTTACCCACAGTCATCAGCCACCACTTCTGTTCTGTACACTAGACACAATATAGAAAAAAACTGTTCTTCTCATGTAATTTTCTCTGAATTATGTTTCATTAGATTATATGGTCATATCATCCTCATCATATAACCCACTCCACCAACCAACTTCAATCCAATGAATGACATTAGTGAGCATACATGATAGTTTATTAGGGAAAGAAACTTAGATTTTTTTTATGTTGATTCATTCCCTGACAATATACTTAAGAGATGATGATGATGGGACTGAGAAGGGAACTTGGGACTTTAGGATGATGATGATGCTTATGAGAATGATGAGGAGGATATACCTTAAAAACTACATGCGATAAAATCCAATATGGGTAATGATAGTAATAAATATGAAGATAATCAATGAATCTTTTACAATATATCCTCAATTTTCTCTTTCCCACTCTACTTGAAGAATGGAGGAAGCTTCCCTTCTCGGAGGGAAAAGAGGGCGACCGCCAGATATAGGTAGGTTGTGGGTAGGGAAAGGGTGATAAAAGGAGCTGAGGATGAGGATGAAGATGAACGAAATCAAATAATGGATCGAAGAAAGGCAATATAAAAGCCCGTTCCACTGGCCAACTTTTCTTGGGCACAACAACAACAATGCACCCTTTGCCGTAATCAGTGGTTGGCAAAACTGGCAAAGTAAATCAGCCACCTTTTCTGCATCAAGAAGATTATGATGAGGAGGAGAGGGAGAAAAGAAAATAATGCTTCATTACATTTTTACATGATTTTCCTTCGTTTTGCTTTGCTAATATGTGTGCTACTGGTTTTTGGTTTTGTCGTTATTTTTTCATCTCTTCCTTCTTTGGGTTGGATTTGGAGTTGGATTGGGATGATATGGCTTGTACTTTGTTGGTGAACTGACAAAAAAGCTTATTATGGCTATTGCAAAGTTTGCTCAGCCAAGTATATTATAACAAGTCATATGAGACATATGCAAGTTGGCCTTCGTTCCTTCAAAGTGAGGTACTTACTACAATCGAAAATTGGATAACATGTAACATCCTAATGTAATGTGTAGCATATATACTCATACGCAATTTTTTTATCAATAAAGCAATGTAAGTTAATCATCCCTCTTCTCAATTTGATATTTTCCCATGGCTCAAGGAAGAAAGGGTTGGAGTAAAAAATAGGATCCTCGTTCAATTCAAAAGGGTTTTCTTCAAGAGACCAGACCAGACCACATGCACTCATTAAAGCATATATGGAGCTCTTCTTCAAATTTTGCCGAATACAAAAAAAATATATACCTATATGCTCCCATGCATGTGATAACCATAACCCTTAAAAATACAATAATTTGGATTACTCTACTTTTGATTATTTTCATCAAATCAAATGGAGCAACAAACCTCTTAGGATACTAATGATTTAGTATTTTTAGCAGTGTGATATGATGCGATGTGATATCAACTGCATTTTTGCCAATCAACAAAGACTTGAATGATTGCATATTTCAAATGGATAATTGGACTGAGAGTTGCAATGAAGCAGTGGCCCAACTTCACTAATTCTGTCAGAGATCGTGCTTTACTAATTGAGCACAGAAATGTTATCAATCCTGTTCCATCAAAAAATAGATTGGCTTACATTCCTATTTAAGTGTCCTTCTTAATGGCTCTTGATATTTATTAAAGTTGAAGAACACTTATTAAAAAAATGTACGCTGCTGCCCTTCATGTCAGTATCCCAGTATTACATTAGGATTAGGATGAAGAATGGTTTGATTTGATACATGGCAATAGTAATGGCAATTTTCAATATTAGGACACGATTTGTTTCTTTACCACATAGAGTGCTAGAGTATATATCGTTATCTTTGAATCCAAAGTCGTGTCCTTCTCTAATGTCAATTGATCGTCATCATCATAACTGAAAAAATGAATTATTATAATGGTGATGAGAATGGAGTAGTTGGGGGAAATTAATAAACGACCTTTGGAATTCGACCAACGTTCTCACGTGTTGAAAATTCCTACTCATTTATAATTATAACTCATTTGAGTCAAAATTATAATTATTTTATTTACATGCCACCGGGATCGAGGTATCAATTTCTACATGAATTGAAAATATCATGAATTTATGCGACGTTTGACCGGTATTATTATTTTTACTTATATTATTTCCATCTCAAACAAACATAGGTAGTTTATCTTTTTTAAATTTTATGTCAAGTTGTAGTTTTAAGATACTAAAAACTTAAAAATAACTGGGTTCCATCAATTGATATTTTGTTCAAGAAGTTATAAATATATTCCGGCATTATTCCACTGACAATGAGCTGCGTCACCTTTTTCATGATTTGTAAAAGGCGAAATATTTCATTTGAAAACAGAAACGGAGAGCTTCCCAATCCCATCATAATTACTAGGTAAACATTAGTTGGTAAGTAATCTCAGTTCAATTTCAGTAAAACTAAGTGAATTAATAGTGCTGTAAAAATTCACCCTTTTATTGAGCTCATTGCAAGCAAAACTGTCAAATAAATACCTAACTTTGGAAAATATATTATACCGGATCGGCTATAAGCATTATTATTAGGATAAAAGTAAGTAAAGTGACGATATTGATGATGATGACGAAGCAGAACAGCATCATGACATCGGCAAGATGAAAATAGTATCCGATTTGTATCCAATAATGATAACAATGGATTTTTTGATATTGTTACTTTGTTATTGTTGTTCTTGATGATGATCATGATGATGATGAGGTGATCCGGGACAAAAAATCGAATTCCATTTGTACATTAAAAGTATAAATTGTGTTATACCTATAAAAAAAGTCTTATTAATAGTTTCACCAATATAAGTATTATATTGAATAGCATATTCCTAGCCAATATATAAAATTCGAGAGGAATAGCTGCATTATTATCCTAAAAATAAGTAGCTTGATATAACAAATGCAGTATCATTATCATTATCACAAATAGCTCATCACACTCACACATTACCATCGTCATCATCCCTTTTAGTGCGTAGGTAGGCAGGGATTTCTTGAATCCGGTCCGAACTAACAACTGAAACTGATACTTTTAAAGAGAAAAGCAGGTCTTTGGGTATGTGGATGCCTATTTATTTGAAACCTTTCAGGTATGCTACCTTGCAAGGTGATTTGATGATTTTTTAAAGTAGTGGTACAAATCAAGCTGCGTTCTTATTCAACTGTTGTTGCTCCACCACCACCAGTATTATTGACTGAATGATAGTGAAGATGACATTGTAATTGTGATTGTGAAGATCCCCAATCTCCCCCATTCATAACTCACATATGCACCTACACACATTATTACGCACCTTAAAATAAGATTACACAGGTAGATAATATGCAGATTGTACATGCATACATGAAAGCGTGTGCATATTACACTTTTTACTGATTAAGAAAAAAATTAGCTTAGCTTTCTGCATGATGGAATGATGGCTACCGTGCAAACATAATAATGTAATCATTGTATCGTATCATATCATCTCGCCAGTAATGATGATGACTCGGGCTATTATCATTGCACTTGGGAATTAAAGGTAATCTGCATGTTTGCATGCGCATCCTTGTAAAAGTAGCATCATCTCACCATCATATCATTTCAACCAACATCAGCATCAGGTTTTCTATCAAATGGACATAGGCATAAAATAAAGATTAGATTTAAGATGATTAGGATTATTATTAGAAGAAGATGATGGGATGAACCGATCTGATCAGATCGAAGTATCATATAGCCATATCCACTCGTTCGGCGCTCGGGACGAAAGCAGGCTCATATGCATTTCTATACAGAAAGCACTTTAATTTGATTTGATTCAATAAGAAATATTGCATATTTCCCTGCATGTTGCAGGATTTAATCAGATATAAATATAAAAATCATATAAAATCAGGATTATCTTCCCCATCAGTTTATGATCTTATGCTATAAGATTTTGAATCCAACACGAACACAAACACTTTTGCATTTGGCTTGGACTTGGAGTGAAAGAAGGAATGCGTAGGTTTAAAAGCTTAAGTTTAGCCTTGCCAGAGATACGAAGAGAAGAAATAAATTGGTACTTTACCCACCAAAGTAAGTATGTAGGTAATTCTGACTTTCAGTCTGAATTTCAGATTTAGAAATACGCTGCTTGCCAGCAAGAAGACTACCTTAACGAGGAATCGAATCTCTCTAGCCCATGCCCAAGTCATTTTTGATCTTATATGAGCCTTTGCCTTTTCGCGCATAGGTATGTAAACGATTGTTATGAGCATTTTTGCATGGTATTGTTGACTAGCTGTCAGAGAGGAAAGAATGAAAGAAAGGAGATAGAGGCAAAAGCTTAACAAGAAGAGGAGGAAAGGTGCTATCGCCAATCCTAACATTTTACCTGTGCAAAATCATCCTTACTTACTTTTTATATTGTACTATTGAACTGTTGTGGTGCGTCTTCTGTGTGTGTTGTTTTGATTGCACATAAAGAAAACCTGTCTTGTCTTTACTCTTTAGAGCAGAGTAAGATAAAGGAGTAAAATCATCCTTTTTAAGACGATAGCGATAGGGGCAAGGTAAAAAAACACGTTGAAGTTAAGTATATTGTACGATTACTTTACCTTGCCTTATTATTGTTATTATGGAACTTTTTGAGTGTGCCGTTTCACCCCCATAATAATTCAGTACCACGTTAGCCGTGTGACTGAACACATTATCTCTAAACAGTAGCTGAAGCCGAGAGGAGTGAATTAAACGAGAGGAGTGGGATCGGATCCGATAAAACCTAAATCAACCCTGTGCATCATCCATCCCCTATGTGGAGGGAAAAGGGTAGCTGAGCACAAGAATAATTAATTGTTTCTTTTTTTTTCTCTAACTTCCCCCAGTGCCTTACTTTGTTTTATGGCAATTAAACTCTTTTTTATTTGAAGGGGAAGAAAAAAGAGGAATGAGAAGAGAATTTTAAGTTGGTGTAATGTTGGTGTATGGTTCATGATATGATCATAATTTATAGATGAGAGGGTTTTTGGTGCTGTAATAAGTGTAATGAATGAATGAGTTAATTTTGTACGGCATCCCTTTCTGGATCAGTGTTTTTTAAGAAAAATTAATTTTGCCCTCGTCTAATTAGCACCAGTGAAGTTTGCATTTTTTTATAAGAAAAAAATGACTAGGCAAATAGTAATTTTTGAAAGATAGCACAAGTAAATAGAATGATACAATTTTTAATTGTCATGTAAGGCAATTAATAACCAATACGTTTTATACATACTTACTTATCAAGTGACCCTGGACAGACAATCAGGCAATAAGTATAAAAGTTTTTTTTCTGTAAAGTTGTTGTTGAAAATCCAACAAACTTTGATTACTTTTGTGTTGTTGACGTTTCCGCTGTAGCATTGCATATTGTTCAGGACAGGCGAATATTGGAATCTATGAAATCTGGGAAAAAGTTGTAGAGTTTCTCAAGATGAGTCAAGATAAGGAATTCCGGAGAAGTTCGATGATCCAAGGCGGCAGGAGAACCAGAGGATTTCATGTAAGTATATTTTGTTGTCAGAAATCTGTATGCCTAGTTGGTTTACAAAATGCAAGCGTTTAATACATTACTTATGGATGGTACATATTAATTGAGCGAAAAATTGCAATATTTAATCCAGCAAAGCTGGATTATATTATTAGCAATAATAATTGAACCTGAGACAAATTGGGCATTGTAATACCAATAGTGATTTTGACTTATAATTAGGAAGTGCTAATTTCGTTTAAAAAAAATCCGACCTAAGGATTGATAAAGTAAAACTATCTGAACCATATTAAAAGGTTCATTGAAATTCACAAGACAATTGCTAAAATTGGCTACTTTACATTGATAATTGCCACTGTATTGTATTATGAATAGTTTTCATATGACAAGAGCGTCTGTCTCATCCGTCCTTTCAAGGTAAATGACAGGAGCGGATGAGACTAATAAGAATGGAGAATAGATTAAAGCATGGACCAGTAGCCACCTTTGTTTCACTCACCCCATTTAACTCACTCTTGTAATTTCTCCTAAGCTCTGTCCAGTTTTTTTTATCACCGAGTTAGAGAAGTAGTTTTGCTGGGTTGAGTAGTCAAATTCACTTTACATTAGCAAAAGTTGGTAATAATAATCCAATATAATTTTTTTTCACGACGAAGACGAGAGAAAAAAGGGTTCTTTAACCTATGCTTGGATGGATATTTACTTCATAATGATAAGCTCCTCACTTAACTCTCCTAAGTTTTTAATCCCAAGTTATGTTTATTTTTGAAGCTACCTATATCACACTTTGTGGTCCATTTACATGTGTTGTTGTTTTATGAAAGTAGCAGCTTAGCTTAGCCTAACGAACTGCATTTTTATCATCTTCATTAATCTTCCATGCATGCATGACTCGTAGAAAGTAGTCATCTTTTATTTGACTTTGGCTATAACTTGATTACATATATTTATGCATACAAAACAGCAAAATATTTTTACTGGATATGCATGCAATATACTTACAACAGTTTACAATATCAACAGTAAAACAAAACTACATGGCTTCCCTCCCCAAGTTGACTCTGACTGGTTTATCTATTACCATGTTTAACTGACTGGATTTTATATGCGGTTTAATTACTCTTTACTCTTCAAAGACCATACCTCTACCCTTCACAAACCTTCTATATCACACAGTGTGATATAGGAGGTTTGTGAAGAGTAGAGGTATAGTCTTTGTTTACTCTTAAGACAATATTCCCGAAAAACCGGGAATGCCACGAACTGTCATCACTAGTTGAAAGATTGATGTTCATAGATAGTTGCATTTATCTTCATGAAGATAAGGCTGAACTGGATTGGATAGTTTAGTTGCTAGAATTTAAAACATTTTTTAAACTAAAAAAACGAACATTTTCTCAAATATTCTGGACAATCATGATGACAAGCCGATTCCTCTTACTCGGGCATGAGCTGAATGAAATGAGTTTGAAAGAAAAGAATGTTGATGAGCCTAATCAGATCTGAATTAAAGAATCATTTGTCATGATCTGCCATATGTCGCGTGAAGATCGATTCGTTTGGTCTGGTTGGACTACTTTAAAATAAGGACAGTTTCATTTGCACAACTTTTGTTTTCATAAAATGATTCAAAGCCCAAGTCTTGTGAAATGTGAATGGTAATTGCTTTGGTAAGAGATACCCCTATCATTTGCTTATCCTTAGTTTTAGCATAATGAGACAATAATGAGTGCAATTCGGTCACATTGATTTCATTTCATTTGAGAGGAATGACTCAGTAAATAATCCGACATTTGATTACTAAAAAGGTTTTTAAGTAGAAATGAAATGAAGAAAGTAAATCAGGTCCCTGAATAAAGTCGAGCCGAGCCGAAGTGCAGAGTCAGAGAATCAGAATTGTGCATCTTCTTGATTCATTATTTGTAAATTGGGGTCTTTTGAAAAAACTCAGGGAGAAACAATGAGGAGCTCACAATGGGAGTCTTTGTTCAAATCAAAAGGAGGAGGCTTTCATTTCATCATCATCCCAACCCCAACAAAGATAATCTCGACTTTCATCTAATGTCATTGAGGTTTTCCTTGGCGTTAAGCCCACATGAATGTAATTCCAGTAATCTGTGCTCACTATCTTTGACAAGCCTTGTTGATCATCGTTTGATGATATCTAGACAAATTGTAAGGAATACTAACAAGTACATGAACGAATATTTTTTATTTGATTTTTTATTTAACTCCCCAGCATAATATTTACTTAAAATCAACAAGGAAAGGTATTCAATACTTTTTATTTCTCCGTTTCCCTTTCACCCTTTCTATTTTTGAGATTCTATGTATGATTAACTTTTAATGTTAAGGTGTTAAATCGGCGGACCATTATTTGGTCACTCTGATCATTAAACATGGGTAGGTATGTTCAAAGTTACTATTTTAATCCTGTGCAGACTTAAAATATAAATTAAATTCAGATCAGCTTTGCACAAATTCACCAGACTGGCTTGACTTAGCTTGGTTAAAATGTAAGCAAACGAATAATAAGACGATTTTTATGTTACAAACATGTAGGTAGCAACTTGTGGCAGAAAAGGACCCGTAAATCCTATCTCATATGCATTGTGTGTCAGTTCCTTTTAAATCCAAGTCATAACCTTTCACAATTCAATAAACAGCTTATGAAACAAAAATGCTTGTGTGCAGTCTGAATGATCTGTCCTATCGCAAATCCGATCATGTCTACTTGCAAAAGTTAATACTAGCATTACTCCCTCTAATGCTTCTTGGATAAAGTTGCAGATTTTTTTCTTGCATTTTGAGGTCTAATCACATCACATCACAATGCAAAAGAAAACATCGCATCAGACATCGTACTGTGAGGTCACTTCTCAGAAAGGGGTAAATCCCTCAAAATTATTATCCTCGAATAACATCATTATATACATGCCTAAGAACATAGCTGAGATGACAGAAAAAATGCCAAGAATTTTTAATTTCTAAAAAATTCTATTAGCCCGGATGATTCTGACTCAGGTACGTAGGTAGATAAAAAAATTGTGCATTCTGACGTAGGGAACTTGCTGAGTTTGAACATTTCCATTCATGCGTTTCTGAGGTTGTGGCATTATTACGGTAATAATACACTATGTCTATATTTCCGCCATAATTTGCAAATTTCATTTATGACGAAAAGTAGTACTTTTCCCTCTCTAAAAAGTGTCGTTGGTAAAGTGTTGGATGCTTAATGCTAAACCAAATATTCCTTTTAAAATTGATATTTCTGTCATTTCTATTTTCTTATAAAAAGTACCTTACCTTGTCTCTTTAGGTTAGTCATAAAAGTTAGAACAAAGTGCAGTGTAAATACTATCTAAAACAAATCGCAAAATGCATTATGCATTTTAAAAAAAGTACGGAACTATTTCCCCCGTGAGAATGGATTAAATTCTCCCACAGAGTTGGTCATGAGAGGGGGGAGTACAAATTATAATTTTAAATCCGTTTCAAATTCCGGGGAAATTTGTCAAAATGCATTTATTTTGCATGGGTGAGTAACTGATAGGATACGAGTGTGAGTGAGTGTAAGCTTGATAGTTTACTATCGATGCACGCAACTCGTTTTAATATGCACACCTTTTTGTTATTCGGGATATACAATAATGTTAACTTTTCTCCCAAACTCGCAATTCGTAATCGATACCATGTGCTGATATACCTATACCCAAGTAGAGGTCACGAGGAGGAGAATCCGAATTAAAAAATATCCGATAACAATGTCCTTACCAAGTATACATAAATACTCACAAATCCAACAGGATCATATGAAGATTTAAAGATTCAGAGAAACAGTAAACTTGAGACTTTCCTCTCTCCCAGCGTGGGTCTTTCACCGGACTTGTCTGACATGTCATGTCCTCTGATATAGCCGGTATTTGCCTAACTATATTTTTGTACAATACCTTCGTATTTTTTTTATCAAAGTTTATATGTTATTTAGCATTTGAGATTGAGGGTTAAATCCTAAATGAAATACTTATCATATTATTATTAAAAGTTCTTTTTAGCCATACCATACCTAAATACATACCCGTCGCGTGGCCGTCAACAGGATTCTCTCCGATTCGTGTCCATTATGTGGGAATTGATCATCATATTATTTACTTATCGTTTGGTCAGCCAAGCGCATGCTGCAATATGTCTGCTGACAAAAAAGTTTCAGATAGTGTCATCCAATCCGTATATCATCCTTTCATCATCCTCATTATCATAATAATCTATCACCACCAGGCAGGACCATTGCCAAACCCTAGAAAGCATCTCCAAACGCTGGGAGTTGTGTCTTGCAAAATAATATTTTCATTAATCATTACCCAAGTCAGTGTGTAATCTAACATCTCTATCAACTATCAAGTCAACGTGAAATAATCGATCTGAAAATGCAAAGTACTGACGGGTTTCAGGTTTGCTGATTTGCTATAATAGTATAATAAGACATGGCATGGCATATATCTCGCGTGAAGAAGAATTTTTCTCCAGTCAGACTCTAAAACTGTACTTCTGTCCAATCGCGTATAAATCATGTCTTGGACCAGTTTAAACTCATCATGGCATAAATAACAACAGTTACTTGTATTAATCACAGTGAAAAATACCCTGCTAATTTTCTGTCTAGGGAAACATCAAGCAGAAAACGTATTTTTAAAAACATACATTCGTGCAAGAAGGTCCTATTTATCAACATCCCTATCTCTAACTGAACCGTTGCATTTATTAAAGTTTTATTGTGCCAAAAACATGATGATAGCATGCATAATATATTATTTAACACCTAAACACTGTCCCCGTTTCCCGAGTTGGGATTCAAATTCAAATTCAAAGATCTTAATTTAGCTTTAGAGAGGAGGGCAGGGAAACCCCAAGCAAACAAACATACCTATCTACATGTTTAAAAAAACTCATCTTTAAAAGTTTTTATTGTTGCATGTTTAGTTCCTTGAAATGGGCTTGTCACTTGCTCTAATCATATCAGGTCTGGGTCTGGGTCTAGGTCTGCTTGGATTTGGGTTTGAAGCTTTTTCCATTGTGTGAGTTCCTGTTTTCTACACAACAGTTCGAACCGCACAGAGTATATAAGCCCGTTTTTGACAAATTATATGAGGTGTAAATGTAAATAATAATATCCACTTATCTGATCAAGAAACTCGTTGAGCTGTCGAAAAGTTTAATTTTTTGTTTGTTGAGTCATATAAAATTATGTAAAATATGATTTGGGAAAAATAAAATATAACTGCACGAGGACGTCTGTAATGATAATGTCAAATGATAGGGGAACGAAGTGCAAATGATTTGAACTCGCGAGGTTGAGATGCTGCATTTGGGAAGATTTGTAAGTAAAGACGCTTACGAGACAGACGAGACCGAGATGACTGAGACTGGGGGGAAAGAGGCTATCATATCTTTCTCAATCACAATCTTTCGCCATATAAGTTTTAAAAGTTCTGCATTCAAATGTGCTGTGCAAAACAGGCGAGGAGTGTTACTTGAAATTTCACATGCAATATGGCAGACTAGATATATCCTAGTAAAAGTATAAATAGATATTTAAAAATGATTATAAGCAAATCGGCATTTGCAATTTTAATATTTTGTGCATTTGCAAGTGAGCAATTTATTTATACATTAAAACATGCAAAAAAGGAGTTGGATTAAAGTTCTCATTCTTGCATGTCATCATTTCTACATAATGTTCCCATATACGTATGTATTTTCGGCTTATTGACGCTGTAACCCTAATCTCATGATTACAAAAATCACAATAGGCAAATCAATCGCTGTACTGGGGCTTCATACTCATTTTTTGCCTTTGATCAGCTAGGTTTTTGCTGTGGTATTTTATTTAACCCGACTACAACGTTTGGGTTAAATGAGGGAAAGAGTTTGAAACTTTTCATTTTTGAAAGATTAAACGGGAGATAGAAGAACTTTCTTTGTATATCGTTAGGAATGTAGGAAACATTGTTGATACATCAATTCAAATCCGAAATTCCATTGCATTGTTCTTCTTCTTCATCTCATTTGATTTTCTGTCAAACTGGCCATTTTTTCTGTTATGTCTACCGTTCAGCATTCAAGTCAAATCAGATCGTCTCGTCATATTATCAAAAGAAAGCAAAAAATAGACTTTTCTTGAGTCTTAAAATTAAAGATTTCTTAAAAAGAAAATGCAATTTAGCTTTTTTGGCTCTAAAAGTTTTATTAGTTGGACAGGTGAAGTCTGAACCAAAGTCTCCGATATTTATTCTCTTTTTCTGAAGCTTCATCTCTTTATCCCCATATTCATTTATCATTAGGTGCATATGTATGTCTTGTTTGTTACTTCATTTGTGGATGATTGAAAAAATTGGGAGTTGGGAGTCCTTTTTACAATCTTCAAAAGGGGAGAGGATCGACGTATTTAGCAACAAGGCACCCCAGCTATATATAACTTCTCAGACCTTAATAAGCACGAACCGAATGATGATATGTCCGAAAAAGGCTTTGATGGTGACTCAAATTTTACCGACAGATTCTTGCTCTGGGTGCAATCATGCACTGACATGGTACTCATATCATAGGTGCATCCGCTCATATTATATTTTCTTGATTTTTTATTGACTGTCTAACAACAAAAATAATATTCCTATTTATAGGAAAATAAGCCTATATAAAAAATAGTGACAGGATGACGTGATTTTCAATATATCCATATCCATATGTTCCATATTTTGTACCGTTTTTTGATTGAATGACTTGGCAAAATTCTTCCTCAAAAGGGGGAAAATAGGATGATTAGAATTTTGACATCAAGTGTCAGTCACAGGCCAGATAATAAAGTGAGGTTGGGAAGTTTAGAATTTGGGATTAAAAATTAAATCTTGTTATAACAATAACATTTCAAGCAAAAGGAGATGAACCCACTAAAAACCTGCCGATTATTGGTTGGCTTAATTTGACTGTATTTCTTTATCACAATCAATACAATCGTATAGTGTTACTGCAGGCGCCTACTTTTACTTGCCACTTACATTATGATATGAATGGTATTGAATAATACGTACGTGAAATTAACTGTTCGTACATCCATAACATATGTAACATAATATGCCTACTTAAAGTTTTAAAAAATCCCTGTTTATGTACAATTTTTTTTACTATATGCACCTCAGAGATTTCTACCTACTTTTCTTTTACAAGTAGTCCCGTTGTTGATAGAGAAAACATTTCGGTTATTTTCTGGTCCTTTTAATAAAACTGGTATATAATTTAGAATGCATCAAAATGAGCCCTTTTCAAATGCTACAGCGTTTGGTTTGGTCCATTGTCATTATCTGCATGCAAGTTGCAAGTTGACGATGACTAGAATATGGACACATTTATCACAATTTCTTAAACAGCACAACAAATGGAGTATCTAATCCACTAACTAGGTATAGATATCATGTTGCAAGTAGGTATAAAATTGTATATGCCAGAGCCAAGTTGTATCAATATCAGGATTAAGATTACGGCAAAATGCATAGATGATCTTTAAGGGAAACGGAGGATTTGAACAATGAACCAAAGGATTAACTCTGAAAATGAAAGAAAATGTTCCTCATTTTGTCTGTCATTTCATTTTTGTGCGTGTGGTCTTCAGCCTCAAAACGCAAACGTCGTTAGAAACGGAACGTTATTTTCTCTCTCCATTTTTATTTTATTGTGTTTTGTAAAAATCTGTGTCGATGCCGACATGAGTACTATCTTTAGCCACCACTTGAGCTAGGACAGGAATTAAATATAGCTTGATTCATGTTTCATGTTTGGGACTTTCTTTATTTGTACAATGACTTTGCTGAATGCAGCAAAAAGATTAAAATAGGAAATGTAAATATATTTATTTAACTAGGAATATTATGCATATCATGATGGTTATGCCTATGTCTGCTAAAATCCCATCCTACCACAACGAAAGCCAAATAAACATAAAAAGTCGGACGTGTACCCACTTGACTTGTCGGAGTGCTAAAAAAGAAAATATGCTTAAGATGACCAATTTGGAGTTTTTATGGGAAACGCATCATTAGCTCAATTATTCAATATTGAATGCTTTTCTCTTTTTTACAGAAAAAATCTCTTTTCAAGAGAAACTACACATTCTTCAGATTTAAGGCTTTGAATAATAATGAAGAGCTCGGGGCTCAAATCGTGATTAACCAATTAAGACTTTCTGATTCCGATTAACCATCCCATCCCTTTTCTCTCTTTCCTCAATCCTCTCATAAGCCATGCATGGTTCGATTCTTAACAAAATATGGGTATGAGTACAGTATTGCCAAATCTATAATATAAATACATCTCTACATTGATTTTCCAATAATAAGTACGATTTCATTCATTATTATTATTATAATCATACCGGGATAAATGGAGACCGAAAGTTTTTTCATGTCATGAATATGAGCGTTCTTCAATGGGACTTTCTGATGGGAAGTCATCCACCTTTTCTAATAGAATGAAATAAAAGATTTCCCTGAGAGAATGACAACTAAAGTTGTTCTTCATTAGTTGCTCATTCAGGCCCAAACCGCTAGCTGTGCCAGAGAATGACATTATAGACAAATTAATTAATTTCATTCAAAATTATCATAAAAACTTTTACTGGCTTCATTTTCTTTCCCTCATGAGTCATATCATTAATTCAAAGAACCCAAAGAACAGCTCCGGTTTCATTTTGCCATCGATCACTGCCGGAATTTAGGTTGCAAATTTTCACATTTATTTTTTAAGAAAGTGTGAAATCAAAAATTTGTCATATCCTGCGAAATGTAGGCTTCCCCTACCTAATATACCTCGCTTGACCGCTAACATATCTGTACGAAACTTTACGAAAGCTGTGCATATAATAAAAAATTATATGGTTATTATCCCCAAAAGTGTAACAAGGATTTTTACACATAAAAAAATTATTTTCGTGAAAAGTTTTCTTGTTTTGCCCACAAATTCTTTCACATACAGGAATATGATACATCAAGAAGGCACGTTTACACTGATGCTTTATCCGAATTCCTAATCCATGTATTTAAGGTAGCATGCTTCATGATGTAATAAAATTAGTAAATTGCGCCGCTCTTGTAAAGGAGAGAGAAAAAAGCAGTATAATACCTAAAGCAATTAAGTGAATAATATGCCAGTATTAATATTGCTAATGTGTTGACCTGAATAAACCTCTCCTAGTTAAGTTTGAAATTAATGATGCTCATGTAAACGGAAAACGTGAACAAAAAATAGGAGAAACGAACCCTCTTTTCTCGCAGCGAGAGAAGAAAAGAAAGCTATCATTGAAGTAATCAACATCATCATAAAGGGTCACTTTCAAAACAACAGACAAGAGTGCGAATTACCTGCTGTGACCGGTCGGGCGGACTACTGCTGGGCTCTCCGTGCAAAAATTATGGGATATGGGATGGATGCGCATTGTGTACATATTGCCTGATTTCTAAATTCTCAACTCAACGTATATTTTTTATGGTGCATGGTGCATTCCCTGTCCCTGGCTTGAACGAGATTGAAATATTTTTTTATATTTTTTTTTCGCTGCAGAAATTAATGAAATATATGCTGTGAGAATATGATATGCTCCGTCTTTGTTCAGTTGTAGTTGTAGTCTTTTCCATATTCATATTTGTAAGTAGACCT
>JAQIXQ010000068.1:0-69114 GCA_034700485.1 Pseudosinella alba
AGCGATATTTTGACATTTTTGTGCACAATTTCAAATAAAAGCCAAATTTCGATTTGTTTCTACGGTTACCGAGGCTCATGGCAATACTCACTCTTAAGTATTTATTACTGTAAAAATAAATTGCACTTTAAGCATTTCGATTACACCTTTCTATTTTGCTGAAAGGCAAGGCTATTCCCTGTTTTTCCTCTTCATCCCGGTAATCGAAGAGATTGAACAAGGCTGAGTTCAAAGCTTTGCGAAGTTTCAGTGGAATGAAACTGGCATTTAAAAAAAAGTTCACTCATAAAATTCATGAGATCCAATTAGGCAATTAATGATGATGATTAATGATGGATAATAGTTATTTAGGTTAACTTACTTCTCTAGGAAAATACCCATATAAATATAACCCGGCACATGAATGTATTCATACTCCCTCCTCATCCCATCCACCGTTTTCCTCCCCACCTCCTCCGTCTCCAGGAAGCCCATAAAGGGTCTGGCCAAAATGGCAAATAAACTCTTGTTAAACTCCAGTGATCCCATAAGGGGCGTCTTGACAAAGTAGGGATAAACTGTTGTCACATGAATCCCATCCACTTGGGATTTCTGAAGGTCCATCTTCAACGCTTCCGAGTAGCCATTCACTCCAAACTTGGAGGCGTAGTAGGGCAGGGCATTCTGATTTGCTCTGAGGCCCCCGAAGGAGCAGACGTTGACTATTCGCCCATGATTCTGGGAGATCATTTCCGGGAGGAATTGGCGAATTATCCAGAGATGGCTCATGAGATTAATTTGAATGCTGCTTTCAACTTGGCAGTTACTCATGGAGAGGAAGTTCTTAATGATGCAGATCCCGGCATTGTTGACGATTATTGAGATGGGGCCAACAAGCTCCCTGACCTACGCCATGGAAGATTAATTAATTAAATTCGTTAACTAAAATGAAGTCATAAATGATTTGGCTATAATATGTGGGCAATCATCTCTACCTTTTTGCAAGATTCATCGATATTCTCCCTCGATGAAATATCCACCTTCATGGGAAATACTTGGAGTCCCTTCCCCTTTCCCATATTTCTCAGCTCCTCAGCAAACTTCTCAAGCTCCACCTCATTTAGATCCCACAGGACCAATCTAATATCTCTTCCACTTCGAACAATATGTTTGCATATTTCTCTCCCGATTCCGCCTACGGCCCCGGTAACTAAAATGGTTTCTCCATCGATGGACTTCATCCGGGGTGGGATGACTAGGTGGATTAGGGCTTCAAGATACCAATACAGTATTTTGAAGGGGAATAATAGGAAAACGAAAATATTCGAAGCGGTCGATTTTACGGTTAGCCAAGACATCTTCGAAATCCAACAGACTAGTTTTAAAACAGTTTGATCTGGAGAACAAATTTCATATTACGGAAATTCCTAAGAGCCCAGCTTTACTGACAATGAGATCGACCGAACCTGACCCATCGATAGCAGACTAGCAGAGCTCATTTGACTTGGTGGCTCCCCAAACCACAGAATGTTTATGATTGCCTGTGTAAATTACCTGCTCAACATTTGTACTGAAGATACCGAATTCTTCATGGCAAGAAACACTAATATTTGTTACTTACATAACCTGAAATCTATTTTTTACTCGTCAGGCATCTTTTTTTCATGGCTCGACTCGAATAAAAATCTAAAAGAGCATGTTGCAAAAGTCATATAATTATAGACATTAGGTAGGGATATCCAGTGCAATATAGTAATTTTCAGGACTATGCACTGGAACTGGGAATTCTGAAGATGAATACCAACAAAAAGAAGTTGCGCCAGCTCAAGTGAGACTGTTTTCGTTTCACGTTTTCATGTGCCTATTATTATTATTATTGTATTTAAATTGAATAAATTGTGATTATCTGCACCTGTATGTATCTCTTCTTGGCGGATGCAAGGCATGAACGAACATCAAACAAGTATATTATTATTTCTTATTCCCTATGCTCATTTGTTATCATGGTCATTGTCATTACCTGGAAAATTATAATGCGCAAACCAAATTTTCCATTTCAATTTCATTCGTTTGGGGTTTTACTGGTACTGGTCAACCACTATACATGGCTATGGCTATATGACTACCAACTTTATACTTTGTATTTTCATCCATGCATTGTTGCAAACCAGAATAGAATTTATTGTCAGCCAAATCAATTTATTTTTAATTTTTATATAAATGCTAATGGCATGAAGTAATATGAGCTAAGGATAAGAAAAGAAACGCATTTTTTGTGATGAGATGAATGAGCTTTTGGTCACGAGGATCGTTCTGGGTGTTCTTGGACAACTTGTTCAGCTAACAAGAAACAAGTTAACAGAACAGTACTAGTGACAAGAGGGCGTGACGTGGTGCATAGATATTTTTTTTACGATAGTTCATGATTGGGTATTGGGTACGCTGTACATGTTACAATATAATGTTATATGAATATGAAATAAGTATCGTAATCCAGTTTTTAATTTACTAACAAAATGATCAAGTATCAGGAAATAATCATTCCTGGTCAACATTAACAAAAATCTGGATTTTTAATCAGGGCAAATGGTAATGCTTCTACTCTTCAACATTTCAAGCCGGTTAGTTATAGGTAGATAGAACGCAAAGGTAGGTTTTACGTGATTTTTATATAAACTAACAAGTTACTTTAATTGACCTTTGTTATCGGTGCTGTTTTCCAGTATAATAAAATAATTATTTGCATACCTGAAATAGCAATAGGCGTAATCGCAAAGGCTGCGAAAGTGATCTTTATGAATTTCTTGTCCATTTCAGATTTTCATAATGACGCATTCATTCAGACATTACTTGATGTACATTTGTACAATACTATATTACTCGTATATCATTACTATTATAGTGTTTGATTAGCTCCTTTCCATATTATTTGCGTTGCCATTTACTCCGTGGAGGGGCGTCGATAAGCTCTCCTGCTCTGCATCATCTTTGTAGTAGAATATATTTAGGAAGAGTGAGCTGCAAAACCTTGTAAACTTGACCGGGACCAAACTGAAATAAGAAACATAACTAATTAAATTCCAAGGACATATAGGCCAGGTCACAAAAAAAATTAATCATAATTAAAATGGCAACGATATTATATTATACAGCTACTTACTACTCAGCAAACAACATCACAGGCATTATCGGGGGCAAATAGATATATTCGTACTCCCTCCTCATCCCCTCCACCACCTTCCTCCCCACAACTTCCGGACTCTGCATCCTTTCCAGAGCACTAGGAATCATGGCGGAGGTATTTTTCCTCATTTCCAACGACTTTATGAGTGGAGTCTTCACCACCCATGGGTAGACCATTGTCACATGAATCCCATCATGCTTAAACAACTGCAACTCCATCTTCAAAGATTCGGAGTAGCCGTTGACCCCAAATTTAGAGGCAAAGTAGGCAAAAGCATTTTGGCCTCCTTTAAGACCTCCGATGGAACAAATGTTGACAATTCGTCCGTGGTCCCGAGAGAGCATTTCCGGGAGGAGTTGGCGGAGGATCCAGAAATGGCTCATGAGATTCACTTGTATGGTCCGTTCAATTTGCTCGTTGCTGAGCATGAGAAAGTTGGCGGTTTCGAAGATGCCTGCATTGTTGATAATTATGGTGATGGGGCCGACCCTTGACTTCACCTGAAAGGTTCAAAATCACACCCACCCACTCAAACTAATTTGACAAATTAGTTAATGAATGACTAGTAAATCATAATTGTTGTACCTTTTTACAACACTCCTCAATATTTTCCCTTGATGAAATATCCACAGCAAATGGAAATACTTTTAATCCTCTCCCCTCCCCCAGTACCTCCAACTCATCCGTAAAATTTCTAAGGCTCGACTTATTCAGGTCCCACAGGACCAACTTGATATTCCTCCCACTTAGAATGAGATGTTTGCATATTTCCTTCCCAATCCCACCCACGGCTCCAGTCACAAGGATTGTTTCCCCATCGATGGATTTCATCGGGGGAGGGATGATTAGACGGTAGAATGACTCAGCATAGAAATACAGTAATTTTAGAATAGCCAGAACTAGATCAGAGATTTTTCTGAACATTTCTGGAGCAAACATCCCAGTGTCCTTTGTCATTCTAGGCAAGTAATTAAGAACGTATTTTGTAAACCTTTTTAATACAGAGATCAAACATGACAGGGAAACGTCTTGTGATGTTGGAAGTGAACTGATTACATTTAAATAGTTTGCTAGATAGAAATTAGACCGGAAACTTTAAACAATTTTATATGATTAGGTATGTAAGCACTAATTATCTAACATCGAATGCACTGCATTATTTAATTTGTCTTATTAATACTCTAGACATTTCCCTTATATTTCAACAATGAGCATGAATACACTTAAAATTGAATTAAAGTATATCTTAAGTGAGTTTTATTTTGCTTCATTATCCTCAAACTATCTTACAATCTAACAGTCGCGTGTGTATAACCTCCTCTTTAAAAAATTAAAAGTCTTTGCGATGATATCCCTGCGAAGAACTGGGATGATTTTCTCATCAATCTAGGCTAGCTAAAGGATAGAAATGATAGGATCTAATATGAATTAGAATTACAACTATGTACTGGGATTATGGGGGTGGGAGGAGAGGTAAGGCAAAACACATCATTCTTGGTCACATCATATCCCAGGTCAATGGCCATATCCCAAGCAGTAATGCAGAGCTGAAAGTAAACAAAAAGATGAAGGATAATTTTTTGCTTCGAGAGAATGAGTTAGACTGTTACATAATTGTGAGTCCGTTTTTGTTGTGCCTGGATATTCTATTCTCGACCTTGAGTAAATTAAAACATGACTAACATTCAAAGGTTTCTGCAATGAAATCGACAATCGATATTCCTAATTCTAATTGTAGTACTACATAATTAAATCATCTACATTCACTCACTTTTTAACATCATATCACATGCTTTTATTTCATTAATATGGAAGTGTCTTTTCCTTATATAAACATGGACAAACATTTGGCATGTTGACATTATTACAAAGTTCATTGTCAACCAATCATAAACAGCATAAAAATGTTTTTGGATTTCAATTATTTAAAAAAAAAGTCAATGCATGGGTATTATGTATAAACAAGTAAGCAAACATTTCAAAATTAACATAGGTAAGATAATACTGTTTCTGTTTGGTTATGCTAATTGTTATAATTATAGCACAAGTATACTTAACTTTACTACTACATAGACAGTGAAGGGGTGCATATTGCAACCTTCCTAAAAGTATAAAGTATTTTAATTAGCTCTTCTTCTATAGAATGAGAACGATGAGATAAAATGGGAAGTCTCCGCACTTTCTTACAAACAAGTTATATAATATTTTTATCTTATATTAGTTATTGCACACATGTCATTCTTAACTTCACTGGATTTTTGTACTAAAAAAGCAGCTTTTTAAAAGCTACTGAGTCAGTTACATAGTTTATACGTCGACTTATTACTAGGGATTATAAAATGATTTTGTAAATATAAAAAATTCAAATATTTTAGTTAAATGTATCATGGATTTGAAATTAAAATTGTATCCTTTCTCCAGTCTTGGTAAAGCTGTTACCGATGAGTTGAGTTAGTTGAGTATATTATGTAACTGAAAAAAAAATACAGTAAATTGTGTTTTACCGAAAACAATTGTAATTCACAATTAGTGTGCAATGGCATCAATCATAATAATCATATTCTTACTTCTTTCTGATTGTCTTCTCATCGTCTGGAGATCCATTCTGCTGCTTAGTCGAGATCGATAACTTCAATCTCTTTGGGTTTGCCGTTGTTATTGTTTCCTGATGTGAGCAGGAGAGGAGCTGCTTTCTCCTCGTCGTCTTCGGGATCAAGGATAACCACATCGTCGTCATCTTCGTTACTTCCACTCTTCTCGCCCGCTGCTTTGACCCGCTTCTGAGGAGGGCCACCATTTTCAACATTCCTTGTCTTCTTCTTGACTTCCACCACTGGCTCCCACCGGCCATCGTAAAATACATTAACTTTGTCCCCAGCGTCCGGTGCAAGCTCATTCAGAATTTGCCTGAAGAACTTGTCAATTCTCAGGTCATCATACTTCAAGCGGATGTTGCAAACGGGGCAAGTGAACTTGCACCTCTTCTCATTCATCAATAAGAACTTCTCCGCGTCAAAGCACTGGAGATGCTCGCATTGTGTGCCACGGCAGGGATTCATCATCCTGGTTTTCCCAATCGGGCAGGTCACATAGGCCTGAATGGATGGGGGAGCGCAGACCTCTCCTTGGGCGTCTTCACTTCTTGCCGTAAATCTTCGTACGATGTCCATTGTAAACTTCACGGGAAGCGCCTGATTGCAACACAACCCAGCCAATAAATGCTTACTGAGCAGTCGAGTTCCGGCATAAACGGATAGGGTATAATTCCCGATCCCATTGTCTCTCCAAGTGACGGAAATGCTATTTTGAAGGCTCGGTAAAACGAACTGGGTGATGTCGAGTGGCTTAGGGATGATTTTGATTTTGGTTCCTGGAGCGACCTGGGAACTCAGACGGTTGGGGACAATGGGAATATGTATCCCGTTGACGGAGACAGACAAACCCGGAGGGAACTGGTCATCCCACTCTCCGGAAGCAGATTCAAGGTCACAGAACCGAAGCAGGACATAGCTGATCCCACTACCCTTGGCCATTCGTAACTGAGTGTCGGGAACAGAGAACGTAGAGGTTTTAATTGACGACCCTTCCTCCGATACTTTCCACGTGTTCTGGGCAACGTCTGAAAATAACAGAAAAATGATATTAGTTTGGATTCTATCTTCTATCACCAGTAAAAATCTATCTATCAATTACTAATTATTACAATATCTATGTTAATGTTAAATCTTACCCCTTAAACTCCTTGGAGGAATGAGCACGGATGTAACATGAATGAAAGGATACTCCCACATTTTAGCTTCCGGAACAAATGGACGACCTTTATCAATCCCCACCGAAGGGATGCTTGGACTTGGAGGAGCCACAGCTTTTTGACCCAGCAGGCCATGATGAATAGCTCTCGCCCTCGCCTGGGAAAAAAATATTTTGGATGGTAGCCATTAGTTAACTAACTAACGTTTTTAAAGTCACGATATATACACGTTATCTATTCATATTCACTCACCACTACCTTCCCATTCACGGTCCTCTTCGGAGGCGGAGGTCTCGCCGAATTGTCCCTTCCCGAAGCTCCTGTTCCAGATGGGGCCAAAGTCAGTGACGCTGACGCCAAACACGCAGCAGCGGTTCCTGAAGTAGTAGTCCCTCCCGCCGGGGGACGGGCAGCAACAGCATTTATAGCAGATCCGATGACGTTGGAGATGTCGGCGGCGGGGCGGGAACGCTGGGAGACCCTGCAGAAAGAATACACGAATGGCGGGGGTCAATTAACAATACATACAAAAAGTAAAGATAACGATCATCCGATCATCAAGGTCAAGGGTTAAATTCATATTTTAACGATATAGCTTACCGACTCGGGAGTGGGACATTACTGCCCATGCTCATCTCATGGACCTTCATCAGTAGTTGGGGTCGTCGCTGTCCGTTCTCCAGGATCTCGAGGCACTTCTCCCGCATCTCAATTTTCCTCATCCCCGCCTTAGCCTCCCCCATGGAGGCCAAAATGGTCTTCAGGTCCGAGGCCAGATAGGACAGTATTAGCTTCTGGAAGAAGATAAAAATATTAACCATTAATTAACTGATTATTCCACTAATCACTAATGACTAACCACAAACATCAACCAACTTAATTGCAATCACCTGCCGCCAAGTTTAACTACCGCCATATCATGCCATAATTACTTAAATGCTGTAGACAAGCCTTAATTAGTGGCTTAATTGACTTGATGGGAACAAGAGGATTAATATGACATGACATGGCGGACGGTTAATACGATAATTAAATAAAAATGCTACTTATTCTAAATAAAAGAATTAAATTAAAGTTAAAAAATCTATTTAAAAAACATGCTAAATACTCTCATTTAACTATGTATGACTTTAGCCTTACCCTGTAATCCGAGGAGATTGAACTCATTTCCAGGCTTAATTAATAATTAACTAAATTAACTTGAACCTTGACCTCTTCCTTCCCCCTTCTTGACCGCAATTAACACTTCAGCCCATCCAAACAAACAATTAACAAATTAATCTACTTCTGTCTTCTATCAAATCCTACTAAATCCAACGGGCCCAAACTTTTAACTGTCCACACTGTCCTAATCTACTATTTAATTACTGATTAGTTAAACTTAAAAAAGTTAATTAATTGGTCCGGTCCGGTCACAGATTTTAATGTCTTGGCTGACTTGGAGGAATTAGTAAATTAACTTTCATTTCAGCTCTCTTGCTGTTTTGATCTTCCTTCACTCTTGTTCGGACTGGATCCGAAATAACAGATGAACTGGTTCGAGTGACCTGCGCGTAACCACGCCGGGACCATGCACTTTCGGACAACTTTCAGAGTCAAACTTTCCTTTTGGTCATTGAAATCCATCAAAATCCAAAAAAAAAAAAAATATAAAAATAATAATCCAGGAATCCTTTGTCTACTTTGGAGGCGTCATATTTTGATCTGGGGCCTGGTGAGAAGTTTTCTAAATATTTTAATTACAATTATCTAATGATAATGGCCCATTAACTTTCGGGCTGACATGGCTGAGAAGATAAGATGGCTGATGATGAGAGATAAGTCATAGTCATCATAATAGTCCTAAATATTTTAGTTGAGTTTCGAATACTTTCGAATTTACAGGAAGAATCTGATATAAAATGGAAATGACAACCAAGCCGTGGATGAAATGCACTTTAAAATGCGCTATGCTATAACTTTCCAAAAACATGAAGAAATGTATAATATGCATTTCACGTTCAAAATCACATTCACATTCAGTTGATTTATATATTTCGATAGAAAAATGAAACAATTTGCACAAAACCCTTTGCAAAAACTAAAAAATTCACTGATTTTTTATAATTTTATGCAAACAGTAATAAAATCGGAGAGAAAAATTGTCGGATTTTGAAAAATTTGCATAAAAGTTGAATAGGCTCGAAAAAAGGCAAATTAGCCTGAAAGCCTTAAAAAGGCAAAAAAACAAAAATTTAACTTCGACAAAATGCTCCCAATACCATGAACCATGAAACTAAATTGCTAAAAGTGAATGCCTACGATTATCTGCTCAACAACAGAAAAGGCAATTAAAAAAGGGCATTAACCGTAAAGCGATATATAATCAAAGCATGCTTAACGCTTATAGCATGCCAAATAGAATGAGCTTATCAATTAGTCTGTCATGATTCAATCACGGTACCATACCAGGTATTGGTCCTAGTCTTTTAGGGGTTACTGCGCATTCCGCCGTTTCCATGCATTTTTTAAACTAGAGATTTAGCATACTCCTTATCCCACTTCCTTCATTTCTCTCCCCAGCTTAAAAAAATGTGACACACACACACATTGCACGGAAGTATATATTGCAGAACCCGGAATGCGCAGTAACCCCTAAAAGACCAGGAACAATAACTTACGATTAGTCTTAGTTAGTCTTAAGGTTCATGAAAAGGCAGGTTCCTTTTATGTCATACCAACATGAAATTTTTTTTTACTATTTTATTTATTAATTATATTTTAATGAAGCTCTGGTTGGTTTTATTATACAGATATAGTATTCACTTTTACTTTTATAAAGCATTTCTTATAACAATATTTACAGTAAACTTGTATTATGCATTCTCCTTCACAACATTCCCATTGATTACGTCGCTAAATGATGTGAACAGAGACTTTTGATCTTCCGCATCTTTGTAGGTGTAATAGTTCGAATAGGAAGTGGGCTGCCAGGCCTTCCGGGCCTTCAATGGAAGGATCCTAAAAATATTTAATGCACATTTAAAATACTTTGCCTGTCTTAATTCGATTTTGACCAAAACAAGCTTTGGAGTAGGTTGACGAACTAACCAATCGATTAAAACCAGACCGAGAACATACATCGGCAAATAAATGTACTCATATCCTCTCCTCATCCCCTCCACCGCTTTCCTCCCCACCTCCTCTGGTTCCAGGAACTCCAAAACCCAACTGGGCATCCAGTTCCCGCTGGCCTCCTTGTTCACCCCCATGGTCCTAATCATAGGGGTCTTTACAAACCAGGGGTAGACCGTTGTCAACCGGATCCCATCATGATTAAACATTTCCAACTCCGCCCTCAGAGCTTCGGAATAGCCGTTTACTCCAAACTTGGAGGAGAAGTAGGGAAGGGCATGTTGGGCAGCTTGGAGTCCTCCGGCGGAACAGATATTGACAATTCGGCCGTGATTCTGGGAGACCATGTCCGGGAGGAATTGGCGTAAGATCCAGAGATGGCTCATGAGATTGATTTGGATGGTGCTTTCGATTTTTAGGTTGCTCTGCATCAGGAAGTTCCCGAAGGGACAGATCCCGGCATTGTTGAAAATTATGGTGACCGGACCGACAGTGTCCTTCACCTGGAAATTGGAAATAGAAATTTAGCTTCATTATCCTGGTTGGGAAATCATACTCATGATATTCGAGTTGACTTCAAACCTTTGTGCAGCATTCATCAATATTCCCCCTCGATGAAATATCCACCGCAAATGGAAAGACTTGAAGTCCCCTCCCCTTCCCCATTGACATCAGCTCCACCTCGAATATCTTTAGATCCACCTCATTCAAATCCCACAGGATCAACTTGATATCCCTTCCGCTTCGAACGACATGTTTGCATATTTCCCTTCCGATTCCTCCCACAGCCCCTGTAACCAAGATGGTTTCTCCGTTGATGGACTCCATCGGGGGAGGGATGATTAAATGGTAGAATGCCTCCACATACCAATATAATAGTTGGAAAGTCCTTCTCATCAGTGCATCCAACAGTGTAAATATTACTGAAGGATCCATCATGGAGGTATGGTTCCAGGTATGCTTGCTGGTTGTACTTAGTTGGGGTAAAATGAGAAAAATTAAACCAAAAACGACAAATTTTTACCTGTTAATTGAATCAGGAAGTAGGGGCATGTGCTCCGGACCAGTGGATCGCAATATTTGGACTGACCTATTTTTCCTGGAAATCAATTCTAGTTATGCTTATTTTTCCTTTCATTATCCTTAGGAAATACCGAGACCGATCTGATCACTGGTCAGTTTCCTTTCAATGCAAAAGCGTAATAAGGAATGCCAACTATAAATTATGTTGACATGAAAGAGCATTTAACTGATGACACACATGTCAATATTATTAAAAATGAATACCTAAAATAATGAGGATAACTTTGCAAAGTTGCTGTTTAGAAATTAAATATTAATTCATTCATCCGGGAAAAAATCATTAACTGGGGAGAAATTACCGATCCGGTTCCAGAGCCCAGGTTGTGATCGTGAGTGAGCGACTGTGACTGTTGTGAGAACCACGCAATTATTATCCCTTATCCTGTAGATACTTACTGATAGGTATAAAATATTATTATTTTTTATTATTATTTACATCCTATCCTGGTCCAGGTCAACAGTTCTAAATTAGAACTTCTAATAATACTACTAAGAAAAAAATAATAATGAATAATAGTGATACTTAAATTAATAATTAATTGTTTCTTCTTTCCTGCAAACTTCTGATTACTACCAAACCACGGAAAATTTATGGAAATATTTCATGTCATGCGTTGCTTATAAAATTATGCTGCGTTTTGATGTGAGTCATATTGTATATAATTGATTGATTACACGATTAAAAAATTAATATGCATTCAACTTACGGTAATAAAAGGTAATTTGTTAAGTCTTTCTTATCAAGCATGCCCCATATATCGTCTTGTTATTGTCATAATTAATTATATTTAAATGAAAATACAATGCTGATAATTGTAATGATAATTTAAAAGTAGGCTGATGTAGATACAACAAACATGTATAACAGCCAAAAACTCGAATTCTTCCTGCTTGACAGCAACTTTCACTTTACCCATATTTTTTTAAGAAAAAATCATGGGAAATCATAACCCAATGATGATTTTATCAATGATCTGTGATTTCCCATGATTCAATAATGACTAATTCATGACATGCATGAAAATGATATTTTATTTTTTTAGGAAATGTACGTAATTCTGAATTATATTTAATTGAATGCTTGTTCGAATATTACCTTATACTATGAACCGGAAATGACAATTAAATCAATAATAACTTCAACTTCACATTTTTATCATCATGAAATGATCCGCTTATATTTTTATTTCTTTTTATAAATTCCTCCTCCATCCAGCCTTTTCACAATTTAAATTTTTCTCCCCTGCAATACACAATTCTTTTATATCTTATATATAACAGCATTTTATGTAGTTATATTTGCAGCCGTATATAAAGATAGAATATAATTTATAGCAATAATTAACAATTGGATAATAATTATTATTTTTATTTTTTAAATATTATTATGCTTTTTATATATATTTCATACATAATTTGAGAATTTTCTTTTTCGTATATTTATTATTTTTATAACAATAAAAAAGTCTCTCTTCCATTATCCGGTTTACTCAACTTCCCCTCGTCATCATTCGATCCTCTTAATTATAAAAACTGTTACACCTGTCATAAGCCTTTTTTTTTTAAATTGAACAACTTTCCACAAACTTAAACAAGCTATCTTCTTTGACGTCTCATTAAAAATGCCATCATTTTCCTTGCATTCCCAATCCATATCTCATTGTTAAAAATTACACTCATATCATTTTTATATCACCATCACAAATTCAAAACCATTCCATATTATTCCTTTCCTTTCGTACCTTTCTTCTTAAATATTTTTTTATACAATTAAAAATCACACATTAGTCGTGTCGTGATCCAATCCTGAACAAAGCTATATATATATTATATTAATTATAATTATATTTCAAGCCACTTTCCACTTTCCATTTTTTTCTAGTCTGTCCTTCTCAATTTTAAGCAAAAAAAAACAATAATTGTTATTGTTTGCTAAAATTAATTATTTCTTAGTTTCAGTCAAGTCAATTCCCATCATCTTATCTTCATCGTAAATCATTCCCATTCTCAGAATGCCCCAGTCGGCAAACATTTTTCGCTTCTTTCCCTTTCCATATTTCCATCTCATCATAATCGTCAGAATATAAAAAAACATGGTTTTAAGTCTAATTGCTAATTATAATTATATCAACTATGAACTATTTACTAAAGCTACTGATGACAGTGATTTGATTAATTTACAATTAACTTTCTTTTACATTTAAAATTGAAGCGGTAGCGGTATGGCTACATCATATAGTTTATATGTCAATTGCATAAAATGGTTTTCAGTTACATTTCTCCTCTCACCCTCATGTCACGTCTATCTACCTATTTATTTATGTCTACGGCAATGATTGATTAAATTAGCAATGGCAAAACAATTCGATTTTTTAAAGTAATAAGCCTTAAAATGTAATATGTAAAATTAAAATTACATCAAAATATCATGGTTAAACCTTTCACAATTAAATACTTAGAAATAATTATAACGACAATTCAAGTTAAAGATAAATAAGATTCGTATCACTATCCATGTCAATTTCCATCGTTTATAATCCGCAGAACACCCGACCAAGCCAAGCGCAGGTCCTTTTCTTCTCACTCTGCTTCCTCCAACAACAAATCTTTCCTTGTAAAATATATTTCGATACTGAAATTAGTGAAATTATTAGTAGCTTTTTTAAATTAGATTATATAATAGTCACACAAAATAATTTGGTTTAGATGAAAATTCTTCTAAACATATAGAGCATCATATAATAACAACAACAATTAAAGATTAGCAGTCAAATATAAAAATTAACAACCATTTAAAATTAGAGTTTAAACCGGATAATATAATATTTTTATATAAGTTATGCAATTGTGTTAACATGAACATGATTGATTTGAATTACTGATTGATTTCTTCTTTGATTCACGCATGTAAATTCTGAACGAAAGGAATGGTGGGTGGGAGGGGCGGTGGTCCAGCCCCGGCAGCATTTTGTGCACCTTGATGAGTAGCCGGTTGAGCTCCCGGTCCAGTATTCTGGAATCGGGTCTCAATCAGAGCAGAAGGGGGATGATGATGGTTATGATGATTCCTCTCATCCGTCACATTAGACACATTGCTCATTTCCGTATTATTCCCACCCAAACCGGTGGATGCTGAGGCGGTACTGGTACTAGTGTAACTGGTGCCCCCACTACTCCCTCCCACGTAGTTATGGTAAAAGTTGAGATTGGCTTGGTTCTTGGCAAAGTCAAAGTGGTTGAGGAGGAGAGGATGATGATGACCCTCCAAAAGACTGTTTGATTCTGACATGCCGGATCCCGAAGTGGATAAGCCAATCCCGCCTCCACCCCCACCACTGGTTGTTGAGTTGGCTGTGACAGTGAGAAGATTCCTCTGGAGGCAAGGGTTTCTCCCAGTCCAGGGGGAGTCGATCACGGCACAGTCCGATCCGTACATTCCATTCTGGCCGGGGGATTCCAGGGGAATTTGTGGCTGTTGGTGGGGAGTCGTAACTGAGGTGGTGCCGGGGAGGTCAGAGTTCTTCACACGGATGTTGCGGATGTCGATGAGTCTTTCGACTATGCATAGGGCTGTTAGTCGAGCATCCGGCTCTGTGTCCCAGGATTCGACCAGAGTGTCCCGAAGTTGGCGAGTGTATGGAGTGTCCTTCCAGCGACGGAAGTTGGGTCGGTTTCTGTATTGAACCACGTGCCGGGTTAGGAGGTCCATGCTGAAACTTTCTTTGCCTGGAAGTTAAAAACAATTGAACAGATTTTAGTCTAGATTCGTAATCTTAATTTTTAATTATATTTCATGTAGCTAAATTTTCACAAGAGTTAACCCAGCATATCATATCATACCAATTTCCTCCTCGTAAGGTAAACCATGCTGCACAGGTA
Organism: Pseudosinella alba; assembly: GCA_034700485.1. NCBI lineage: Eukaryota > Metazoa > Arthropoda > Collembola > Entomobryomorpha > Entomobryidae > Pseudosinella > Pseudosinella alba. The sequence continues at coordinate 14,991 of JAQIXQ010000068.1, forward strand.
GAATTGCATTAGTCCCAGTCTCATCCGTATTCGCAACCTCAGTTCCTCCACCCTGTTGCTGCTGTTGTGTCAGGGGCTGCTTCGTCAACCTCACATCCCGGGAGCAATTGGCCACCTCCCAAATGATCAACGCCAAGGCATAGACATCCGCCTGCTTCAACGCGTTCTCACAGTCTTTCAGATTCACTGCCCCTTCCAGCAATTCGGGTGCCATGTATCTAAGAGTCCCAGCCTCTGCCAAGCTACAGAACTCTGCTTGTCGTTCCCTACCCGCCCAATAATACTTGCTTCCCTTGGTGACCAGACTGAGGCCATAATCCGTTATCTTGGGGGTGAGGGTCTCCCCATCCAGCAAAATGTTTTTGGAGGTCAGGTCCCTATGTGCGATCACAATCTCGTCCCTATTCTCCCCATGCAAGTAGCTCAGTCCTGAGGCAATCCCGGAGCAGATTCGGAGCACGTCCATGATCTTCATCACGGACTCATTCTCATTTTCTCCCTCCCCTTGGGTTGGCAAGTCCCCGGCTCCTGTTACCGATTGGAGGTATTCCCTCAGATTTCCGGGACATATTTTGTCCATCACTAGGATCAAGTGTGTTGTGGGGCCCACGGTGAACTCTTGCCAGCCGTAATATCTACAAAAGATAGTCAAAATATTTTAAATGTTAGAATTTCGACATTTCGGAGTTAAACGCTCAATCATAATTAAGAATTATTTTTGTGCAAATCTTACTTTATAATATTCTCGTGATTGCAATGCTTCCCCAAATAGTTGAACACAAATCGCTCATTCTCAAAGAACTCCTTCTGATCCTTCGTAAAGCACTTGAGTGCATACGGCCTATCCGACAAGCTCGGGATTTTCCCTTCATACACACTGGCAAACTTCCCCCTGGCCAATAAGACGACCAACTGGATCCCATCAATAATGTTCCTATCATCCATAGCGTTCTCCTCCCCACCCAACAACAGTAACTTCCCTTCCACTCCCCCTTGACTTAATCCATCCTCCCCACCATCCCCATCCACTCCCTCACCCCCAGCACTCTTATTATACTGGAGGTTCATCTTCCTCCAGTACCTGTATCCCGCGAAGAGTATCAGCAGACCAAAGAAGATGCCTCCAGTACTAATGAGGATTATGGGAAGGCTTCTCCCTCCCCTGTGATGACGATTCAACTCCATCAAGTCCTCCTCAGACTCCTCCGGCATGTCCACATACACCACCTCCACATCCATATTGCAGTTGTCACTATCACAGCAGCAAAAGTGGTGCTTGGACTGTTGCTGGTAATAGTTCTGGGGCTGAAAGTCATCAAGGGTGTCATCCGGAGCTCTTGTTGAGTCACTTCCTCCACCAACTCCTCCCACTCCCGAGGGGGAAACTGTTGTGGGACTTTGCTTCGGCTTGGGAACCTCCGCCACACAGCTCGTCTTCACACAAGCCGTTTTGGAACTGGCCTCCCAACAACCCTGTTTTAGGAACTGCATCGTCCCATTCCCATCATATTGCCAATAGGCATAGCAAAATTGGCTATCCTTCCCGCAGACCATTTCCGTTATCGCGGGCTCGTCCTCTGAATAGGCGTAGTCATTCATCAAGGGCACATTATCGTCCAGGCCGAGGCCTCCCTCTCCTCCCCCCGCGGTGAAGTCCTTTGCCTTATTTTCATCGAAGAGGACGCACCGTCGCCGATTCTTGATTGTCCGGTGGGAGCGTTGTATGGCCGTGTGGAGATCGTTACTCTGGTGCAGTGACTCTGCATGGTTTTGATTATCATTCTCACCCTTTATCCTCTTCCCTTCAGGGAGGCTGGAGGCGGCCACCCCTCCCAATCCGGTATCTTGGAGGATCACCGCCAAGATCCCCACACCAATTAGGAGGATCGTACTGGAGCTCTTCCATAACGAGCCCCTTATTGCAAATTGACTCTGTTGTTGGCTATTATTACCTCTCATCACTTCACTCTGATTTTATTTAGATTTTTTACTAAAAAAATATATTCCTAATTATATTTTTATTCTAAATTAACTGATCTAGTTTTAAGTTCATTTTTATACTGGCTTTTTCCAGCTAGCTTTCTCTGAGAATTTTATTTGACATGGGTTGGATATTGGATTGCACTTTCACCTTGTAGGCCTTTGGCTCTTGTTGCCCCTGTCAAGTCAAAAAGTACAAAATCACAATTAAATTATTTAAACTGTCTTTAAATTCTAATTGTCACAGCATTTGACAATTTGTCATAGGAAATATTTTGCATGCAAAAACAATCTTTCAATCAATGGAACAACGCGTCAGTTTAATTGAGTCGCTAATTGCTCATATAAATTGTTTTCATACCTGCTCATTGTTCGGTGCGGGAACTAATTCAGCCCTCACATTTCACATTTTTTCTTCAAGAATTTTTTTCCCTTCTCAAAGGAATGTATTTCCATGAACACTCTTTAGACTTTAGAGATAATTTTACAGACACAATCTAAGCAAATAATTTATCTCTCTGAATTATCTACTTTGAGGATGATTAATTAATTAATTTAATGGTCTTAAAAATTAAAATATTTTTTTCCAGCCAGAGAGCCAGACCAGCCAAGCTATGTATATAGCTGGTAGCTATTTAGCAAGGGGAAAAATATTTTTTCTGTAAGGAGAACATGCAACTCTGATCATTTCTGTGGCTCTCCTCTGTTCACAATGTTCATATCATATCATTCCTGTGTGCTCAGTTCATAAAGGGGAATTCTCAGATGAAGGCTGAGCCAGACATACCGATGAAGACCTATGTAAAAAAAACTTGGGATATGATCATGTAACTTCGTATATGGCTTTATAGGGATTTTCATATATAAATATATTCATATAACTCTTTTTCTTATGCCTATGTCTGGTTCTGGGCCAGTTTGGTTTATAGGGAAAAGGACGAGCTGTAAAAAAAAAGTCTGAATTGGCTCAACTGCATTTTAGCATTATTGGACTGGGGCTGGCTCTGGCTCTCTGTTGGAGTTGGAGCCAGAGAGCTGAAGTGACGACGAAGAAGTTTCAATATAATGGGAAGATATAAACGCAAAGTTGGTTCATTTTGGGTGATATGCTATGCTGGTTGGTGCTATAATTCTATTCTGTATGCTCTTGCTGCATTTTATTTTACTTTCTGTCTGTATTACATACATACATTGTACATGGTGGGGAAAAAGGTTCATGAGAAGGTGGAGAGAAAGAACAAGTGCACTTTTGTAAAATTGGACGTTTCTGTGCTATGCTGTAGAAGCAGAAGAATAATAGTCAATATTATGTAGGTACATGCTTAAAGGGAAAAGGCGACAAGAAGGGAAACGCGTTAAGTGTCAGGCCTAATCTGATCTAGTGAAATATTTATACTTGGCCTGAACTAACGAAGCTGATTGAAATATTTTTTCCTAATTAAATGTCAATTATCAATTAAATATTCAAGTGCAATTAGAGGCATTATAATGTGGGACTGAAAAGCAATCCCAGACCCTACAATAGTATTCATTTCTAACATTTTGTATGATCTTAAATCTTAATTTCATCAGGGAAATGACTATGACTGCCAAAAATTTAGTTAATTAATTAATTGTACGCATAAAACTAGTAAGTATTTGGCTTGGACAAGAGTATTTTTCGGATTTTTATTTTATATTTTACTTTCACCTTACATTTAAATTATTCAATTATAAGATAGTTATATGACTACATATGTAAATTGCCGCTTTACCAACAAAGAAAATTTAATTTTAAGTAAGAACACAATGATAAGATATTCATTGTAGTAAAATATTACGTATTGTAAGTTCACCTATCCGCCTACCACCCAAGAAATCTCCCTCGCCTCTTCTATTTCTCCCCATATAAGTGTGAAGCGCATTTGAGCATCACAAGTTTTATTGTACGGTTGGCTAACTCGGTTGGAGCCAGACAGTCAACAGTACATTTTTATATCATATATAATATTAACTTATATCTTCTTGTTCTTAGGTCTATAGATGATAGAGAAATATAAAATTGCCGAGAACTAGCTCGCTATGGCAATCCCCTATTCATTCTCCTCTTATTACACTTCCATTCTCATTCTACTTTCTTTCTATTTCTACCATATAGCTATAGCCATACCAGTTTACCTTGCCTTGCCTTTGCCCATTTACAATTTACAAAATATATTATTATCAAGCTTCAAGCAAAAAAACCTCACTTACTTTTACCTAATGTTAAAATGCTTTTGCTCAGCAAACTCAAGTCGCAATATAGCAACTCAATTCAAACCAAACCATATTAAAAGGAAAGGGTTAACTTAACTATCTACATGTGCCTATGTTCATGCTCTATGTCTGCCAATGTCTGATTTTTTTTTCTCTACGGCTAAAAATGATATAGTCTTATCCATTCCATAACTAACTATCCAACTCTATTGGACTAACTGAATTGAAAACATGAACTTAAGTACATGTTATGAACATAAATATAAACATACCTAAATTCATATTATATTTATTATTATGACAAATACTATAACGTTACCATCATGATCATGATGATCATTGAGAAGGAAACCCAACCTTCTGTCTAGGCATGTCTGCCTGTCTACGTCCTATGTCTGCCCTGTCTAAAAATCCAAAGTACTTTCCTCCTAAAGGAAAAATATCAAGCCAACGCCAAGCCACAAACAACAAGGTAATATAATTTTGTAGGCAAGTGCAACTGGGATGAATCTAATCTGATCTGATGTAGAAATGTTGAAGTTGAATTGTAGATTGTTGAGTTGACTGAGCTGAATTGCATTTTCTGCAGAGATAATATAATATAGTTATAGTTATGGCACAATTCATCATAAAAAAAAGTTTTTTTTAGGTATTGCATAAGATAATATAATCCTCCTCCTGGATGGGGTTGGATCGATATTTTACCCGAGAGAGTGGAGAAGGAAGGAAGGCAAGGCATGGCATAATTTCAATTAGGTAACTAACTCTAACTCTGAGCTATGCAATAGGTATACAACCTTGTCAGGGTCTTCACCTTTCCACTTTTTAATTACCTACTCATACTCATTTTTAAGAGAGAAAAAACAGTTTAGGTGATCAAACAACAGAGTTTTTCCTTTGTTCGGATAGAATGGAACGTGGCTTGATGATGCCTATTCCTTTGGTAATTGTGATGTGATATGATACTATGTATATAATTGTGGAAGGAATAAGTTAAAGTTAATGACCCACCAGACAGGCAATGAAATCAAATGAAGAATTATGTACATAAAAACTTAATTGTACTTAACATTTTAGGTAAATCCTTCCACGCTGATTTGATTATGGTTACATACAGATAGTTCCTATTCCTACTTCGCTACGATATGTTTGAATTTGAAAATTGAAACCGTTCATGCATGGCATGAATAAAACCGAAAGGTGAACGAGTACAAATAAGCTATTAAAAAAGAAGATGAGACGAGACGAGACAATTTTTTTTGCTAACTACAACTACCTAAAACCTAACTCTACCTACCTCAGGTAGGCTACCTGGCAAAATAAAATCTAGCTATGGCTCTGACTCTTACAATTAGTTAATCAATTCATCCGTCATCATCATCATACCATCAAATATGATAAAATGGTACATATTTGGATTGGATGTGGAATATGTGGATGAAAGATGATGAGACAGCACAGGTCTCTCTGATAAAATGAAACGATGATATGATGACGGATGAAATGATGTCGTTGGAGCGGTGTTGGTGTCTCGTCTGGTTTTTTTTGCTTTTGTTTCGCTGAGTACTGGGAGAGAATGAAAGACATGGCATTCCATTAACAATTTATCATTATCATGGCTATTGGCTAGGCATGTATTGTATACATTTGACATGGCATACTAGTTTATTGCTATTGCTTAACACTAAAAATAAAATAAAACTAGAACAGATAGGACTAGGACATGGAATGAGATAAGAGCAAATCATTGTCGCGTGCCGTGCCTGATCTGGACAAGTAAAAGTAATTCAAATAAGTTGAGTTGATATATAGAGTAGTAAATTAACTTATTCAGCTATAATATTTATCTCTCTAAGCACTCTAAGTACTCTAAGCAAAAGAAATCATAAAAAAACTCTCTTTTCTGGGTGGATGAACAATCTGCTACTGATAAAATTAAAATATGATGTGGTACGATTCATTACCGTAGATATGACAGTCCAGAACTTCGCATTAGTTGTCCTAGGGGTCGTCCGCTCCAGCAGGTCCTGCCGAATCCCCGCCTCCTTCCTCCTCCCTCATTTTCTTCAGCGTCCAGTCGAAGATCCCGTCATCTTCGTAATCCGAAATCCCCAATAAAATCCGGAACAGTCCCTTCAGATACCGGTAGTTCGGCAGCTCATCATATTCCAATCCGAAACAGTAGTTCAGGTACACCTCGAACTCTTTGGGGCAGCCCTCGCACAAAACTTCCACCGCTGTGGTTCGTTTCATTTCACATATCTTCTCATACTTTTGCTTGGTGGCCTCCCTCTCCAAACCCTGCCATGGGAGGGAGCCCTTCTGGAAGTATATTAGTACGTAGCCCAAGGACACCAAGTCATCTCGTCGACTCTGCCTGAAGCCCAGATGGGTGTTGAGCGACGCGTAGCGGGCTGTGCCGATGAGTTTATTATCATCCGTCATGCTAACGTGCTTTTTGGAGGTTGACTCCCGGTACTGTTTGGATAACCCAAAGTCTATAATGTAGATCTACAAAGAGTGAAAGTCAAACAAAGAGAGATGTGTCATTATGTAATTACTATTCAACTCTGGGTCAATTGTCAATTGCCATAAATATGACATTGGAGTTGGAGACATATTCCTAATATATATCTTACCGTGTTCCGGTTCTCCCCCGCCCCCACCAGGAAATTCTCCGGCTTCACATCCCGATGAATGAAATCCTGCTTATGGATGAACTCCAGCCGCTCAATCAACTGCTGCGCCAACATCAAGACGGTCTTGGTTGTGAACTTCCTGGAACAATAATTGAAGAGATCCTCCAATGACGGCCCCAACAGTTCCATCACCAGCACTCGGAAGCCCCTCTCCTCCCCAAACCATTCAAAGCGTGGCACACCAACAACACCAACACCACCACCGGAACCTTCGCAGTTAGATTTCCCCCTGGTAATACCGTGCAGGATCTGGAGCACCTGATGTTCGAAGGTCAGCTGGGGATTCTGGTTGGATTTCTCGAGCTTGACTGCAACCCTCTCATCGGTTCGGATGTCTGTCCCAAGGAAAATGTGTCCAAAAGAGCCGGCAGCGATTTTTTCGGTGAGCCGGTAACGGCCGCCAACAAGGAAGTCCTCCACAACAGCCCCATCCCCTCCTTCCCCACTTGAGTTGGTCCCGGTGTCGGTGCTGGACATGATTCCGAACGAGCTGGGTCAACGTAAAAAAAACGGTCCTTTGCCTTCGCTTGACGTGAAGTACTTCACTGCTGAGTCTTCTTGACCAACCCTGAAATGAAATAATTGTCCATAAAAATTAATTAAAAAATACGGACCTACCACCAAACATTATGTAGTTAACTGGTATTAATTAAATCTAAAAATTAAAATGATTAGTTCCAAACTTTTCAACCTGGGAGCTTCTGAAGAAAAATATTTTGGAAAGCTCCAAAACTGAATCTGTTACTGATACTGACTACTGACACAAATGGCGAAACAGATGATTATTATCACCACTCGCAGCACTTATTTTTTAACACTTAAACCTAATTAGGTAATTAATTACCTATTACCTCTGTTAATTACTTCCGCTCTCCCTTCAGAATAAAATTTACAGATTACAGCTTAAAATTTAAATGACACAAGACAAACGTAAAGTCTCGTTTTGGTTTTGCAATTAGCTAAACTAAACTTAATTTACTTACATGGGCCATGTGGCCATTAATTTGAACTGGCATCTTGAATTCCCGCGGGAGCCTCATGAAAAGGTGACGCTGAACAAAGGAAAGGGGGCAAAGGGAGACAGATGTAATGAGTTGAAATTGCACTTGGTTTGCGCGTATGCGTTATGACATGACACATGACATGGCGTCGGGTTTTGCGGTGAATTCTAATTTATTCACAATCACAATTAGGCATATTACCGCATACCGGTCAAATTAAATTGAGCTCATCAATAATAATAATCTAATTGTATAAAAGAACACTAATTGTAGGTAGCGATTTTTTTAACAAGTAGAATCATTTACAATTTATTTGTTATTCATATTTAAGGTTAAAGTATTACTTACTAATCGTAACTAACGTAGTTTTGCCCACTTTAAAATTTACCTATTTTTAGTATTATTTGGAATAGTAATTATGAAAGTGGGAATTATGCAGCAACCAAATGATATGTTGAACAGACAACAGAAATGCATTCAAAACTAACATTGTTATCTTATCTCAATATATGCTAATTTTCTGCAAGTATTTATCTGTTGACCTTGGAATGGAATGTTTAAATAATATGGTCTCATCCCCTCCTTACATATAGTGTACATTAAACTAATAATGTTTTCTCCATATTTACGTAAATATGTATTCAGCACTTTCTCTTTCCCCTTGCCCTGTACAATGCGCTCTATGCTATTCTTATGTGCTTGTGGACATCAATACGTCTTATCGCCCTTTTAGTCGGTAATTATATGCTAAAGTACTTTTTGGGGAAGATAAAGATTTTAAAGAGGTTTCTATACAATTGTTTTTGCTTTCATAACACATATATTTAACATTGCTAATAATATGGTATCATTGAATATTTTTCCAGCTTGGACAAGCTATTTAAAGAAATGTCCATTTTTCGATCAGATATAAGATTGGAGAATTTCTCATAAAAGCTTGGCTTGTTCCGTCATGATTCTATTTTTCAAACCTCTTACAATTAGTGAATGAATAGGTTTGGAATTTATAAACGAAATCGTGTCATATAATTAGGTAGATATATATAATTTTTGTGCTTTCCTAATATGCTAATCATGTTCTAAAAGGTTTCTTGTTCATCAAACATACTTTTCTGGAATGTAAAAATACCTAGAATTGTAAGCTGGGGGCACGATGAGATTTCTCCTAGAAATTTTTCTCCTCTGCAAGCTCTTTTTAGCGAAATTTATCGAAATTTTATCGAAATTTTTTACCTTTTTAACGAAATCATATAAGATAGGAAACAAATTAACTATTTCGTTCGCAGTCTAGTTTCCTTTTCTCGTTATATGCCCTTTAAAAACATATTTAGTTTAAAAAACATTTTCAGTTAGATCACAAAATATATATATTTAGGCAATAGGTGAATTTTTGTTGCTACTGATGCTGATTATGTCTATTTAGTTATTTTTAGTGCAGTATTTGGAAATATGTATATCTGATTATTATGCAGTCATAATTTTGAGGGATTTTTTTATCTGGTTAGGAACATAAATGGGGGAGAAAGGAGAAAGTCCTGACTCTGAAATGAATGCTATTTACAGTACAGTACACCATGATGATTGAAGATTGACATTAATCAAGTATGTAGCGGTGTTTTGAGAATGATCACTTGAGTGGCGCATGGAACATGGATGGGAAAACTTCCAAATTCGCAAGAAAAAACCTAAACTTATTCAATGTCATGTGGTGTAGCTAATAAATATTTTTTTGCAGATAAATTACTTACATGCACTTGAGATTTTTATGAACAGCAAAGCAAATTCATATTTTTTAAACAGCATAAAGGAAACATCATCAACATCACCATCATCATCCTGATCATGACTATGACTATGGCGATATTATGACTACTTATAGTTATGATGACCAACTTTATATTCCCCTTCCCCGACTTCGCTTTTCCAGTCATCGTATGAAATGAAATGAGGTTGACCTTGAAAGTACATTATGAGAACATGAAACGTCGAAGCCAGATCCACTCTGAGCTCAAAATCAAAACAATGAAGATGAAGCTGGAGCCTGGAGCAATTTAATATGATAGGGACTCCCTATTAGGGAGATGTTGGGCTCGAGATGGGAATGGCGAATGGGTTGATGGAGTGGTTTATAGTAATAGTAACTCGGCTATATGGAGTTAAGATGGAATGAAACAAGTCTTGTACAATAGTACATACCGACATAGTCGAGTCGAACTTCACCAAAGAGATTCTCTGGGTCATGCCAGAGCTAAAATCTAAACCCATCTATTTATATCCAGCTAAAGTGTAAACATTCTACATCCCGATCGTCCTCGTGGCTTTTTTTTTTTGCTATGAGTGGGATAAAAACATGGGATCAGATTAGAGACTGGATATATGGGATGAGGATCTCTCTGGAATTTTAACCAGGCATATGCTGAATATGTTTGTGCCGAGTTCCAAACTGGAAGGATTAAGAGATTTCAACGGGATTGGGTAATCCTAATGGATTTTAATGAGCATGAGTGGGATACGATAATGAGTTCTAGTGGATGAAAATTATTGCCTTGTTAATGCCAAATTAAGAAAAATTTCCTGAATGGGCTGACGATGAGATGAAATAGTGCCAGTTCTGACGATGACGACCAGAGTCATACATGGTTAATTTATGTAATAGTAAACTTTTCTAAAGTAATTGAAAAATGTGTCATTCATGAGCCATTAGTCGACAGAGTGACAGTGACAAGTGGACTGCGGAATTCTACGCATCTGGAAATCTAAATCCAAATAGAATTGTTTTGTTTTCTAGAAACAATTTTTCATCCTCAACTTCTTCGCCAGAGTATTAGTTATATCTACAGGCAGCTTTAAACCCAAAATAGAATCATGACGGAACACATTGTAGGAGATTGGAAGTCTTTCACTTTCCGCATGATTCAGCCCTCCGATTTCCCCCAAGTTCTGGCTCACCTCCGAGACAACTTCTATCGAGATGAGCCGCTCTGTCGATATGCGGGTTATGAGGATTCGATGGCGGATGATTTCGACGCGTATGTCTTGAATGTACTGAACGATAACAAGAACCTGGGGATTAGCTTCATGGTGGTGGACAAGGCCACGAATAAGGTTGGCTGAGCTGTAGACGATATTCAGACAATGACCATTCAAAAGAATAAAAGCTCAATTAAAGTTTCAATTTTACAATTTCCATTCCATATTATATTGCAGATTGCAGGAGTTCGAGTCTCTTCCATCTCCCGGAAGGATGATCATCCAGACCCTCCAAATTTTAAAAATAAGAAGACAGGAGTGCTGGTCGCTCTCCTCGTGAAACTCTCCGAAGATGCGAAGCTGTTCGAAAGATACCCGGACATGGATCATTATGTGGACTTTGTGCTGGTCTCCGTGGATAAGGAATTTCGGGGCTTTGGCTTGGCCACCGAGATATATGACAGAGCTTTCAAAATGCTCAGTTCCATGAACTTCCAGTTGATCAAGTGCGTCTTCACCAGTCCCTACACCCAGAAGATTGCAAGGAAGCGGGGCTTTGAGGAACTGGGCAAAATAAAATTTCTGGATTGGAAGGATGAAAATGATCAAAGACACTATCCCGATGCCACTGAAGATGAATGGGCCATTATAATGGTGAAGGAGCTCAATCGGGCTAAGGAAGCTTAAGATTTGATTAAATAAAAACTAATTCGTATTGTAAAAATCTATCACAACATGACAAAAGACAAATGCTAAAATTATTGATTCTGTAAATTGACCAAAATTAATTTACTAAATAGATTTAAATAGTTGTAATAATTATAATGGAATATATTTTCTGTATTAAAATCATGAAAAATTATAAAATACTTAAATGATTTTGGAGATCCTTTATTTTGTATAAATTCTTTCCTTCACAGATTATCCAGATTTTAGTTCACATTTATATACATAATTTATGAATGATCACGCTAAAAAAAAGTTTTCACTTTGAATAACATGTTCATTTCAAATCAAACAGTTTTTATACTAGATCCATAGAATCGTTCCGGCTCTATTCCTGATTTTACTCACACACTCGTATTTCAGGCAGGCTTTTAATTTCCAATCAAACAAATTAACAAATATGCATAAATAAAACTATTTTTTAAAACCCCATTTAGCATTTTAATTAGGTATCTTGTCCATTTTCGGGTTCCTTTAGATAACTGCGAGCATTCTACTTGACATAGCGTTTGCATCACACATAATTGACGATCTCTCATGAATGCTTACTCACGAATGATAAAATGGGAGGATTAAGATAACATTTCAACGGGGATGGATTATCCTAATTAATTATAATGAGCATGAGTTGCATATGATGAATTGATGAGTTTAAGTAGACGAAAAATAACATTTAAAAAAAATGCTTAAATGAGCTGAGGACTAGTCCCAGTGATGACGATGGACGAGGAAAAAGAGCCATGGATGTTGTTACATCACAGAGTTGCAATTTATGTTGTTGTAAAAAAACTTACGTAAGCTACGTAATATTTCATTAAAAAATAATTCATGTGTCGAGGTTGAGAAAGTGGCAGTCACAGTGACAAGCGGATTTCTGAGAATCTAAATAGGTATGATATGATCGAAGGTGTGTGCTGTGTCCACTGGAGTTGGCTGCTTTGTATCCAGTTTTAGTCTAGCGCGTGCAGCCGAAGGTTTTACATAAATATTGTTAAATTTCATTGCTAAAAGTATCTTCAGTTCCCGTTAAGTTTTGTTCTATTTCCAGTAATAATAATAATTACACATTTCCCCAATCTCAGTAGGTCACATAGAAACGATCCAAATAGAATCATATCATGACGGAACACATTGTAGGAGATTGGAAGTCTTTCGCTTTTCGCATGATCCAACCCTCCGATTTCCCCCAAGTCCTGCTCCATCTACGAGACAACTTCTATCGGGATGAGCCCCTCTGCCGACATGCGGGATATGAGGATTCCTTGGGGGATGATCTCGACGTGAGTGTTTTGAAAGTGTTGAGCAATAAGGAAAACCTGGGCTTAAGCTTCATTGTGATGGACAAAACTACGAATAAGGTAGGTTGGACACAAAAAGTGTTTGTTGCTTTAAGAAATACAGTTACCTTTCCTATTTTAAGATCTAATTGCCATAATTTCTTCATGTTATGTACATTTCAGATTGCAGGAGTTCGTATCTCTTGCATTTCTCGTAAGGACGATCCAAGCCCTGTGCCTTCAACTTATAAAAATCAGAAAACCGGTCCCCTTTTCGGATTCTTCGGGAGACTCTCGGAGCATGTGAAGCTGTTCGAAAGATATCCAAATATGAACCAATATGCGGAGTTCATTTTGGTCTCAGTGGACGCGGAATATCGTGGCGTTGGTCTGGCCACTGAGATGTATGACAGGGCCTTCAAAATGCTCAGTGCCATGAACTTCGCCTTGATCAAATGCGTCTTCACTAGTCCCTACACCCAGAAGATAGCGAGGAAGCGGGGCTTCCAAGAACTGAGTAAAATGAGATTTAGGGATTGGGAAGATGAGAATGGCCTGAGGCACTATTCCGATGCTAAAGAAGATGAGTGGGCAATTGTAATGGTGAAAGAACTGAATTGTGCAACAAAGCAGGGTTGACTGAATGATCTAATTAAGTTGTAATATAAATAGCATACCAACTGCCAAGATGTCTAGTAAAATTATTAATTCTGTAACTACTTTTGACTTAAATGGATTGACTAAATTCTTATGACACATTTATTTGAATAGTAATAAGAAACAAGTATATATTCTTTGTAATCTAAATTCATGATAAATGATAAAATAAGTACTTACATGACTATAGCTTTTATAAAACTTTTGATACACATTCATCAAAAATTTGCATTCAATTCAAATACACTGTTCAAAATCGTTATCTATCCTGCAGAGAACGTTGGGTACAAAAATGAAAATACGTAATTACATTAATATCTAAAATTACAATACAACAAAATTCAATCAGTTGAAAATTACCTAAGCATGTTCTTAATATCTAGGTAATAGTATTGAAGGAATAAATTATTAAACATGAACATATCTACATATTGGCAAAGTTTGAGCTATTTTACAATTCTTAAGATTTACAACTGAGCAGGTTACAAAATGCTTTCACTTTTTTCTTGCTCATTTCAAATCAAACAGCTTCCAAACAAGATCCAGAGCATCCTTCCGGCTCAATTCTTGAAATCGTTCACAGGCCCTTATTTCATCGGAGAGACTATTTCAACGAAAAAAAATGTATATACACCTTAGTTGATTTATTTGGGAAATGAGTTTAATTTTAAAAAAAATTAGTGATTAGGTATTAGCACTACTTAGTACTTACCTAGTCAATAAAGATATTGAATACCCCAGCAAGCCCTTAAATTCAGTCAATTTCTCGAGGAAGAAGTAGAGCTCCAGCAGTGAATCGGGAGCAGTGGCATACCACTCCACCCGTTTCTTCAGAAGGAACTCTCCAAGGCCATCCCTCAATGGAAGTAACTCATACTTGTGGGCAGTCTCGAACAGCTCCACTGCCACCTCACAGCCCAGCCCTTGCTGGGCCCCGGTTGTCGTGGTCAGCTCAATCCCATACAGGTAGCGGACCAGGTGCTTGACCCCTTCCTCCGAGTTCTCCTTCAGTTCTATCCTTCCCGACTGGGCTTCCTGCATTCCCACCTGGGAGGAGAGCATCGCGGCCAGAACATTGCTGTGACCTTAATGAAAAAAAAGTATTACTTGTCAATGATTTCCAAATACTCGTCTGATTATCTATTGCAATTTACATAACAATCTTTTGCATGTACCGGCAAAAACGATTCGATGACACCTCAGCTCCGCCCCATTCCCAGCGACGATGGTCAGGTCCTTGGAGCACTCATTGTTGAACAGGTTCATGAGGAATGTATTCGGACTAATTTGGATGGGACTGACCCATCCAAGGCTGACAGAACATTTTATGGAGACCTCCCGATTCCCTTGCGGATCTGGATACCCCGTGATTGAATCGAAGGAAACCAGATTCTGCCAGAAGGTCGGGCTCCCCGTTTCCTCAGTTGACTTGGTCCACATCTTCATGTAATCTGGAAGAAAGATTGGTCAATTACAAAAAAAAAATCATTTATAATCATGCGACAATTAATATTCAGGTTTATCAGGGATTATATTTTTTCCTACCTAGAAGCTCAAAACGCTTATCAAAAGCAAGGAGGAAATGATGGGGACAGGTATCATCTTCAGCAATGACGTCCCCTTGCAGTTCCACATAAGGAAATGGCAACATCCGAACCATGTCTTTGAGAAACTCCTCCTTGAACTCCAGGTAGAAGCTTGTCTTCCCCAAATGGTGGCTGGCCAGTAGCTTGAGAACAGTTTTACCCCTGGGGGAAATGTCCATGAATAATAATTAATTACATATACAGGCTAAGCTCATTATACATTAAATGAATGACATCTTTTAAATTAAAAATTAAAATCTTAATTACCCATTTCCGACTTCCTTCATGTAGCTGGATATGAGCTTGGCATAACTGTCAGGGGGCACATTCGACGACTGGGGCTTGCTGGTCTCCAGTTGGACATCATTTCTCTGATACCAAAGCACCGGCTTGATAATCGTACTGACGGCAACGGTGAACCGGCCGGATTCATCCATGTCCATGCCACAAAGAAAGAGACCTTGAGCACGTGGGCCGTGGGGCAGGGGCGATTTTCTGCAATAAATTAACAATATTAACTGTAACTATTAGACTATATAATACTTAATGTCTAATGTGACATAAAATCACCAATTAATTAGATATTTAACATTAGATAATGCCAACCAGTAATAATGACAGATGACAGATAGGAGTAAAGTGTAGTAAAAGTAACTTTAAGTAACTTACAAATTAATTAGTAGTGCAACTTACAGAATAGTTAATAGTCAATAGTTGGGCTGAGAGGAATAGTTAATTATTAATTATCCTGCGGAATTATGATTAAAAAGGATATAACTTCACTCACGTCGGACACTTTAATAACAAACAAACCACCCGAATGAATGATTTTGTTTGTAGCACATTTACAGGTGACTGGACTTTGAATGGTAGTGTGAAGTGAATGGGATAAGATCAGAATGAGAAGCAAAGAGTGACTTGACTTGACTCATCAATTCACATTTCACAACAACAGCCAACCTTACTTACGATTACGATTTTGCGATTAGCCTTCATGCATGCTGCTGTATCTACTTATTTCTCTGATTCTGGCCTTGGATGCTGTGATTTGTGAATGGGCTGAACAAACTTACATGGAAAGTATGCAAACGTGCGTGGCTCACTTTATTTCATTTCATACAGGACGACAAGACAAGTTAGACATGACTCAAGACATTAAAATTAAATGATTTTATCATCATCATCTTCTTCGTCTTCACATTAAACACATAATACTTACCTACGCACATTTATATTTATTTTTGACAATTTTCACAAGAAGGCGTGAACGAATTAATGAGAAGAAAACGTTTTCACCTTAACATAGGTATTACAAATTGTAGTAGTTTAACTCATGTCATGTCGCAATGTTTTCATCAGATAAGCATATTGCACCAAGACAAAATTTTAATTTCTATATGATGTATGATAAGAGGAAAGAAGGAAATGCAAATGACTGTCCCATAAAAAGTCTTGCCATAGCTTTTCACACGATTTGGGATTTGGGAATGGGATGTGGGATCATGGGATCAACATCACATTGACTAACTACTCATGTAGATATGGATAATATAAGATTAACTAATCCATTATCCATTTATCCATAGCAATCACCCGTCATCTTCATCAATTCATCATCATCATGGATATAGCGTTCACTCTCGTTCATATGAAATCAAATACATGGAATATTCTAACTTACTATACTTAAGTTAAGTACAATTGCAATTTACAATATCATATAATGAATGTGTATTTTATTTTAACCACTGCTGGGAAAGGGAAGGAATTCAATACACTTCTTCAGTCTACAGTCTTGTTATCAGCTTCCTACAAAATTATCTTAAACTGCATTACCAATATTGCACTGATGGTCGTCTCTGTTTTTTAAGGTCGATGTCGACAAAGCATAGAAACCTGAAACCTATAAAAGCTTGTTGTTTCATTCCATGGAGCTCATGTCATTGACTTTGCTTATTAGGCATTTTCTCTCGCCACCTTGTAGTCATAAAATGTAAAATAAAATATTCAACAAACAAAGATAACCGAATTTGTAACACGCAGATCATCTCAAACAAGATAATAATCTAACTTCAGCAGTACGGCTACATGTAAGTTAGGTAGGTTCTTCCCAAGTCGTCAAAAGGTCCAGGCTTAACTTAAATGCATAGATAGATAGATGTATTTTTAATAGGTAATAGTTGATAGTAATGTTTTGTCAATGCCTTCCACAAGTAATTTGGGTTTTTGAGGGTGACGTCAGGTCAAATACTTTGATAAGAATATTATTGTATTTAGTATTTTAAGGCATGAAAGAGATTAGAGAACAATGATGACATGATGGGGCACTGTGATTCATCTTAATCCTAAACTTTCGCTAAAACTTTCCCCTTGCTCCCAACCCAATCTCCTCTCCACCAAAAGGGGAAAGTGCAGCATATTCTCCCTCGACTTCACATTATGTATAGCCAATCGACTAGCTAGATAATTAGAAGATAAATGATAATGATGAGGCTATATGCACGAGCATCCATATTACTGCCTTTTGTCGTATTAGAAATTGGAATAATTAATTATTCTTCCATTGGATTGGAAAAAATATTTGGAATTTTAATATGAGGTGAACTGAGATTTCTCTCAACCGAGTAAATAAAAAGGCTAAAGAGAGATTTTGCTGGTTCAGACATTATTAAACAAAATATTATTTGGCTCTAGAAGAATTTCAATATTAGCCAAATAACACTCAGTCAGTACTATGGAGTATATTTCTTATGTAAAAAGGACATACATAGTTCGTCAAAGTATAGTAAGTCCCGATGTTTTAAAGTTCAATTAATTTTCACATTATACCCAAGTTCCATTTCCCGTTACTTTTACTAAAAAGTCACAAACATGTAACAATATTTTCGTCAATACTTTTAATATTTAAATAACAACATTATCATAATTGTAATCTAGCATTTCAGGAGGTATTCAACTAGAACTCCCAACAAAGCCAGGAGCATGCCTCCCCCAAAAATCACAAAAATCACTGACATGTTCCCATCCAGTGCAGCAGGTTGTGGCTCATCTTTTGCTTTCCCTCCTACAACCCCAGGGGAAAACTCCCCGGATATGAACAGCTTCTCCCATCTCTTATCAATCCCAGACTGTTTCAGGTTCCCCAACCTTCTTATAACTGCTGGAGGAGTTAATCCATCTAGATAAATTCCGACACTGGTTTGATAATAGACTTCCCTCCCGACGGTCCCTCCCCTCTGGGTAAGTTCCCCTGCGAATTCATGACAAACTTTAATGGGGAGGATGAGGGCAGTTCCGTGGCACTTCCCAAGTTCTTCCTTCATATAGGCTAATTCATGCCGTAAATATATTTGCGAGAGGTTGTGGTAGCCCGGATGTTGGTCATTCATTTGTTCAACAATTTCCGCTTGTTTGACTTCCGGGATCAGGCTACTCCAGTTTCTTACCAAGTGGGTCAAATTGGAAATCTGTCGGTCGATATCGTATGCACCGCTCCGGCTCATTTTTTCATCTAGAGGTGACCTCACATGTAGGGCCAACTTCCCCTTGACAATAATTGCATCATGGGATGCTCGTCTAGGTTCAAAGTTCTTTTCTGCGTTCATAATCCCATTACCATAATCCCAGACACTCTGGACAGCGACAAAGATTCTATAGCGGTGGTCCATCAACTGCTCAAAATTTTCAAAGAGAAGTTGCTTCAGGGGGAGGACCAGGTTGTAGACGTTAGTATTTTTGTAGCCATTGCTCAATACAATTCCCATTAGCAGGAGGACCCCGCCAACAAAACGGAAGTGGATGCCACCTTTGTTGCGAATTTGGGAGGGGAAGGGGTCTCCCTGCTCCAGCAGGACTTTGATAACATAGACTGAGCTGGAAACTACCCCGTCCATAGTTGGTAGATGCATGGATGATGATCGAAAAGAAGATTTAATTAGGGTGATAACCCCACTGGAGAGTACGATAAGACCCCAAGTGTAGCCGTCATATACGTTGATCAACTCCTGGAAAGCGATCCCTGTGCTCCCTCGGTAGCCACATGTAACAAAGTGATAGGGATCTAGGTTGGTGGAATAGTAGGGTAGGAAAAGGGGTCGGCGATATAGATATGACCTAAATGATCAACCATAACATGTTCAACAGGGGGAATCCCCTTGACTTCGACAATTGGGCGAATCTTACCGGGGACCGGAGTTGGGAGTATTCCAATATGTTGAAGTACTTTAAAAAGTCGGAGACATATCTTGGAGAGTTTCCATCAAGTTGGTTCATTATTCATTTTGCCTAAATATCTTCAAAGGTTCTGTTAACATTTTCTATTAGGTTTATATTTGACCTTCAATTCTCATTTATTCCAGCGTTTCATCATGGCTCCAACGGACCCATTCCTGTAAGCAAACAAAACTACGCTCCTGGAAAGGAAGCCTTGTTGGCTGCTGGAGATGAATTAGGTTTTCCCATCCGGGATCCAAATGGACCTCAACAGATTAGTGAGTTTTCAAAGAAAAAAAATGAAACTTCTAAATTAACTATTATCAGTCAGTCCCGCACGATCAGTCAGGAGTTAATTATTATAAATAATTATCTATACTTTACAGGTTTCACTCCAATAGAATATAGCAGGAGGAATGGTCGTCGCGTGGGATCATACAAAGGATATCTGGAACCCGTGGTACACTCAAGGGGCAATTTGAGAATCGTGACCAACGCTTTTGTTACCAAAGTGGTATGTTTTCGGTATAGCTAATTATCCACTTTGAAGCTAACTTAAACTAGTTGAATATTTGTATATTATTTTGCATTGTTACAGATTTTCGACGGTACTTCAGCCGTTGGAGTAAAATTCAATCAGAACGGGACCTCCCCCCAAATTGGGAAAGTTGCTATTGCAAAAAGAGAGATAATTCTAAGTGCCGGCACCTACAACTCTGCAACCCTCCTGATGAGATCGGGCATCGGCCCTCGTGATGTCCTCGAAGCCGCCAGGATCCCAAGCATTAAGGAGCTTCCGGTTGGAGAAAATTTCCAGGAGCATCCCATCGTCCCCATTCATATAATGCTCAACAACAAATCCCTCTCATTCGATCCCATAACTGATTTGAATCCAGTTACCTGGGATGGGAATTATTCCAAAGATATGGGGAAGGACCTTACACAACTGTAGGGGGATTTGCTGCACAGGCCTATCTAACTTCATCTCAGGCCATTAGTGAAGGTCAGTCAAATTGGCCGGATATTCAATTGCGCTTGGCATCCAACACCGCGAGGCAAGGTCAATTCCAGAACAATTACGTGGCCCCTTGGGAGACCTCCGTTGTGATGAGCATCTATCTGGCCAGACAGAAGAGCAGGGGGAGTGTGAAGCTCAACCCCGCAGATGTCGATGGGATGCCCCTAATCGACTTTAATTATTTGGCGGACCCCAGAGATGTGGAAGTTTACCTGGATGCAGTCAAGGCCACACTGAAGATCTTTGAAAGGACCAAGACATATCAAAGACTTGGGGCTAGGATCTTCAGAGAGCCCCTTCCAGCCTGTGCTCATCATCCCTTCCGATCTGAACACTATTGGAGGTGCTATATCAGGCAAACCACCCTTCCTGGGAATCATCCCAGTGGGACTTGTTCCATGGGCTCGGTTGTGGACTCCAAGCTGAGGGTCATCGGAATAAAAGGGTTGAGGGTTGTGGATGCCTCGATCATGCCTTTCATTACCAATACTAATCTGCATGCTGCCGTTTATGGGATTGCCGAGAAGGCTTCAGCTATTATATTGGAGGACTGGAAAAAATCTCATTTTGCCTCATAAAATTTGTTTATTTAAATAAAACACAAACTGAGGTTTAATTTTAATAATAACAACAGTGGAAAGTGAATAATTTAATCAGTGAAAATACGAATTGTTTATTTGTAGCAATTTTATCAAAAATCTAATTTATTAAAATATCTATAGCCCGAAACCCTTGCCATTCAACAAATTCGAGATATTTATGAAGTACAGCTACTATAATCTTTGATTTAAACCAAACATCACAATTATTATTGAAGACAAACCAATCTATAAATAATAAATGACTGTAATAATGACTCATCATCATCATCCTCAGAAATATCCCATTTCAGAATCTATTACAGACAAACAAACTAAAAATCCCATTTAGGTAGTTCCATTTGTCATACCCAATCTATATTTGTTACTGTAGCATAACTATATTCATACTAAACTAACAATAAATATTGATTGTCTTCCCTAATCTTAATCTCTTTATTTGTTTCCACTCCCAAAAACCCCATTCATTTTAGTATCCTTCCGTCACATGCTCCAACTTCATCAAATTAACTTGAATACCAGAAAAACCGGATTAAATTTAGTTAACTTACTTAGTCTTCCCTATTTCATCATGAACTATGGGTTCTACCCAACCTCATTTATCATTTCACCAAAGTTCCTCTTTTATCTTATCCCTTTCTCAGAATTTCTAGTCTAGTTTGGTTTCATATGAGCTGCTGAGGAGCATTCTTAAATTTTGAGTTGCTGCATATACTCAGGAAACTAAACCTGAAGTAATTTTTCTTTTATAAAAAAAAGATTTCATTTCATAATCATTACTGACAACTAGGAACGGATATTTAACATTGGAATATACCATGTTAGCCAAATTCCTCCAACTCTTCACGATCTTTTCCCTCCTCCTCCCACCTTTGTGGCTCCTGTTGATTCTTCAGCCATGCATTTTCGGATATTTGGTACATCCCATTCAAGAGAACACATTTGATTTTATAATCGTTGGAGGGGGGACCGCTGGCATGGTTGTCGCCCGAAGGCTCGCTGAGGCTCAAGATAAACAGTTTTCCGTCCTCGTCCTGGAGTCTGGGGAGGAGCCAAGGGAAGATTCAGAGATTCCGGCGTATGCACCGAGATATTTGGGTAATCCGGATGTGACCTTCAGATACAAGTCCGTTCCGCAGAAGAATGCTGGCTTGAGAAATAA
Organism: Pseudosinella alba; assembly: GCA_034700485.1. NCBI lineage: Eukaryota > Metazoa > Arthropoda > Collembola > Entomobryomorpha > Entomobryidae > Pseudosinella > Pseudosinella alba. The sequence goes on from JAQIXQ010000068.1 coordinate 37,113, forward strand.
AGGGGTAAGTCCAGTTTGGTTGGGAAGACTTCCACTGTTTATTATGAATTTTTGTCAAATGACAAAAGTTTCCAACGTTTGATGTCATTCATATTCATATTAGTAGTCCTATTCAATGATACCCACTTCCAGATATTGAACATTATTGCGGGGCGAATGCTCAGTGGGACAAGCAACTTGAACTACATGGTCTACAACAGGGCCAGTCCAAGGGATTATGATAACTGGGCCACTCTGACAAATGACCCCAGCTGGAACTATTCCAATATGCTTAAGTATTTCAAAAGGGCTGAGACTTATCAAGGGGATCATCCTTCGGGTAAATTCACATATCGAAGCGATCTTACATTTACATTTTTATGTCGTAATTTCAGGTAATTTATAATATTCAAATTATTTATTGCCCTTAAATTCTGTATGAAGGCCAACATGGCTACTCCGGTCCCCTCACAATAAGTCGACCAATTTACGCCCCCGGACTGAACTCTTGGTTGGAAGCAGGGAGATCTTTAGGCTATTCGAGAGGGGATCCCAATGGGCCACAAAAAATCAGTGAGTGTTGCTGGCACATGCCCGAATTTAAAATATGTTTATTCCTATATGCCTAAAAAATTTAAATTAGTAATTCATTTGATAATTTTGTAGGCTTCAGTGCAATTGAGTTTTCCAAGAAAATGGGAAGGAGAGTGAATTCATTCTCTGGATACGTGAAATCAATTCTGTCATCATTACCAAATCTTCAGATCGTTACGAATACGAACGTTACAAAAATCGTAAGGGAAATTCCTTATGCTTATCGGCACTTGTCAAGTGACCAGAATTTGCAAATAATCTAAATTTACGGGTTCGTTTTAGATTTTCGACAACAACCGTGCCATTGGAGTCCGCTTCCAAACTACTTCTGCCCACCTTCAAAATCTGACGGACAACCTCGTGTACGCCAGGAATGAAGTAATCGTCAGTGCTGGTACTTATGGTTCAGCACTACTTTTACTCCGCTCCGGGATCGGCCCTGAAGAATCATTACGTGAAGCCAACATCACGGTAATTAAGGACCTCCCAGTCGGTGTCGGTTACCAAGACCATGTGTCCCTGTACCTCCCATTCATATTGAACAGCTCTGAGCTGATCATGGACGCAGAACGGGATTTAAACCCGTACAACTTCCAGTTATATAACGAGACCGGAAATGGTCCCTACTCATGCGCAGGTGGGGTGACCGGACAAGCGTTTATGGCTTCATCCGTGGCAAAATCCGAAGGGGAGGATGACTGGGCTGACCTCCACCTTGTCATGGCCCATAACAAGCAAGTCTACTATGGAACTGGGCTGGGTGGTCCGGACTCGGTGGAAACTGGGGAAGGACCCATGTCAGCCAACTTGTTCCTCACCAGGCCTAAAAGCAGGGGCAGCTTCAGATTGGATCCAAATGACCCCTTTGGTTTACCCCTCATTGACGTTGGCTACTTATCGGATCCCAGAGATGTTCAGAAGATGATGGATGGGGTTCAGGAGATATTGAGGATCTTTGAGGAAACGCCGGCTTATCAGGATATCGAGGCAAGGTTTCCGAATAGTATTAATCTTCCCGGATGCAGCGCCCTTGCATTCAGGAGTAGCGAGTTTTGGGAATGTTATATTCGACATGCTTCCCTGAGTGGATGTCACCCCGCTGGAACCTGTCCGATGGGGAGGAGGGACAGTAATGAAGCGGTTGTTGATTCAAAATTAAGGTATTTATAATCCTACTCATATTGCCAAATTTCTTAATTAAATCATGCTAATTAATGTAAGTTATCAATTTTTTTAAACTATTTTTAATTTTTGTTCCTGAAGGGTAATTGGAATTGATGGACTGCGAATTGTGGACGCTTCAATCATGCCCGTGTTGGTAAACGCGAATACACAGGCCGCGATTTATGGGATTTCCGAGAAGGCGTCAAATATGATATTGGAGGACTGGAAATAATCTCATTTTGCCCTATAAATTTGATTATTTTAATCCAGTTTCAAACATTTTAGAAATCTGTGCATTGTAAGTTAAGCCATGTTTAACTGTAAGCAAGCACAAGCATATTAATGAAATGAATTTGATTTAAGTTTAATCAAACCGGGAATGATTTTTTCTCATCCTAAATGCAATTGTTTAAATTAATTCCTAATTGTGTACTGAGTTTTTATTAAAAATTGAAACTATTGTGCCTCTCCTAATTAAATTTTAATGTAATTAATTATATTAATAGACCTGATTATTCTTGGAATAACGCCGGGGTAAACTGAGAATCCTAAAAGAATAGACCAAACTTTTCCTGAATAGAGTTTATAAAAGCAGCACAACCAACCAACCCAGATCAGTTCACAGTCACAACTGCTTCTAGACAGATATTTAATAAATTATAAAAGGTTCCGGATGAAATTTGATAGATGTGAAGTGTAACCATACTCCTAAAATGTGAATCCAAAGAATAAACTTACATTTAAACTTAACATTATCCATAATAATAAATTGCAAGGCTCTTTATGAAAATGAATTCCTTTCATCCATTTGGTCAAACCAACTGTTTGACAGAATATAACAGATCAGAAATATAAAATAAGAACTAAATCACAACATAGTTCAATAAAAATACGTAGATACATGAACTAAATATGAAAAAGCGTATATTGTAGATTTGATCTGACTAAATGTCTTAAACTAACAGATTACTTATTTTACATGCATACTCTAATTTTTTGACTTTCAGTTAATATTAATATTTAATTCAACTTCCCCAAAACTGTCATGCCATGATGATACCTCGGGGAAATAGAGATTAACTGTAAACTTTCTTATCTTGTGCAATTGCCACCAATTTGAGTGTTGTAAACCGGCGATATAAAGTTTAAATTTTAGATTCGTCAATCACTTAGAAATATTAAAATATTTAATAATGATAATTCGTCCAACTGCACAAACATGAATAAAGCAGCTCCACAATATCATTTACATTTTCATTTGTCACTCATCGCCATCGCATGTATCACGGGAAACGCTCATGCTAATTAATTATCATTCACTGCTTGACCGACAATTCGCAAATTGAATTTAGTGATGCAAGGAATGATTTAATTTTTGATATGCTAAAACAAAAGTGGGATCAATTTTGTAGGATGGTCCAAGCTCAATCACTTCCCTTAACCTTTTGTTTTAATGATGGGAATTATGTACTTTCCAACGATGAGCCAATCTCAGCAAAAATTGCTGGAAAGCATCATCAACTAATTTAATTACGATTGATCTCGGACAAATTGCATCATTTTATTTATGATGTGATGCTTTGGCACACAACTTGATTTAGTGACGTATGAAAACAGTAACACACTTGGGTAAATGTTATCATATCACTACAACAGGATGAGACAAAAACATTTATAATTAATTACTTGTACATCTATCCAAATTGTATAAATTAATTGAGTTATCACCGGTTATCAGATCACATCATCAATGCATGCAGTTATGACAGTTGCTGTCAATATTTTCATTCTCTTGCTCAATTTCACCTGCCGATTACCTGAGAAGACTGAAGGAGTTTTCCCTGTCATGTATGACGTCATCCAATTGAGTAAAAAAAATCTCATAATCTCATCATAGCTTTCCCGATCATATATAAATGAGCCTCAGACAACATTGATACATTATTCCAAGCAGTGATTTTTTACATAACACAAGTCAACATAAGCCGAAGCGTTAGCGATATTTTCCAAGCTCAATTAAATATATCAATTTAAATAGCAGTTGGCAATTATCTTAATTTTTCAATTCTCAGTCGTATAGTCATAAACGTTTGATTCTCTATTTTGTACTCAATTTCATAATTTTGAATACATAGTTTCAATTTATAAAAATGGCTGTCAAATTATATTACTTTGACAAGGGGGGGATCTGTGAGCCCATCCGAATGATTTTGGCATATGGCGGGATCGAGTTTGAAGACGTTTACGTGCCCACCGACACCATTCCAGTGGTCCTCCCACCAGAAATCAAATCAAGTAAGAATGACAAAAATACTTTACTAATTAAAATTAAAGAAATGATTAAAAATTGAGCAGTCAAAAATCACCTTTTAACAAATTGTAATTGACATTTTTTTTTCATTTTTAAACAGAATGCAGATGGGGACTAGTCCCCCTGGCGGAGTTCGAGGGGAGGAGCCTAACCCAGTCATTAGCCGCAACCCGATATTTTGCATCGAGATGTAACCTCATCCCAAAAGACCCTTATGATGCCGCCCTCTGCGACGAATTTATGGATTCTGTCAATGACTTCACTTCCGATTTTGCTGCACTCTCCCGTATCAAGGACCAGTCAGAGAGGAAGGAGAAGTTGGAGAGGCTGCTGAAAGTGAACAAGGCCAGATACCTGGACCAATTCGAGTTGATTGTCCAGGCCAATGGGGGACAGCATCTTGTTGGGGATGACCTCAGTTGGGCGGATATCTGCTTGGCTTGCACCATTGAAAATTTTAAAGTTGTCTTTGGGATTGACTTGACTGAGGAATATCCCAATTTGAGAAGAGTTAAGGAGTCGGTGCTCAACAGTCCCAAAGTGAGAAGTGGCGTGAGAAGAGGATAAGAACCCAATTTTAGAATTATTACATAATAATAATAATACTTTTTTTTAATGTTTAAAGTTAATTTAACTAATTTATAAATAAAATTAGCATGACAAGGTTATACATATTATGCGAAATTTATTTTTTGTTCGCCAATATATATTATTATATGACTTGATTAATCAATCGATAAACACTCAAAAGTCAAGTGTCTATGTGACGCGATCACACACTATCCATGTCGATGAATGCAGAGTCAGTGAGTGAAGCAGAGTCTGTTCCATAAAGTAAAATAGGTATATTTTAAACAATCGGGAATTTCATTATTTTGGAAATGTCAAAACTAAAAATATCAGAATCAGAAAACCTTCATGAGGCAATATTACTTTCTTGTCTACAAAAATCAACTTATGTAACTTTGACTAAATCGCTGTTAGTTTTGCATCATCAAATTACCAACTACTATACCCATCCCACAAATCCTCAAATCGTCCAGAAATACTATTTCTGAAATAGATAGTGCACCCAGAGACGACGGGGAGCCCCCGTCTCTGTTTATTCCCACGTCAATAAAGCCAGCCCACTCATTGTTAGTTCACGATCAGTGCAATGGCATTTTTAACAAGTTCTTCCCTTATCCTTTCCCTTCCTTAAATCCTTACCTTACCTTGCCTCATTAAATCACTGTTACGTTACAACTTACAACTCAACCTGATTTACATACGTGAACTATGATGATGAGAAACGACGAATTTCATGATCATGAGATTACGCAGGTTGACAAGTATGGCCATTATCATTACTCATTGTCCAGCCAGAATGAGGTTTGGGTGAACTAGGTGTGTACTGCATATGAAAATGCTCTCATGGAATGTTCCTCCCAGCCCGACACCCAAGAATAGCAAGAGATTGCGACTCTCGTTGATAGAGAACCAGATTGACTGAAACTTTCATCATCTTCCCATCTTAAAGTTGTTTAGGGTTGACTGTCGTCATATAACAAGCTGTCAAAATACTTTGTACAATAATTATGAGCAGATCGAGCGAGTGTGAATTTATATTTACGGTAAAGATGAGGACTGACAGAGAGCTTGCAGAACAGGACTGAACTAAACAGTGCAGTAATGCATGATATGATATGATATGATGATGGGTGCTGGCTGGATGGGATCCAAAATTCCAAAATAAAAAATCTTACAATAATAGATAATAGATGCTCGGTTCCTCTGAACTCGCTTGCTTGATGCTAAATTAATGTAAATATATGTCGATCTTTCAAGGACATTTTAATAACAATCTAAAATCTAGACAAAATTATAGGAAAATGTGGAAAGCATGTTGGGCTCTGGCTTGGGTACGCTCCCCCTGTGGGCCTGGCTGAGTTATTGATTTATACCACATGGAATATGGAATACGTAAGAAGTAAATTAAGCTTGTTAAGTAAATCTGGCAAATAAAAGTAAATGGAGAATATCTGTAGATGCGGACCAAGTAAGTACTTTCCTGCAACATAAGTGCATGAACATTTTAAAGAGCATTCCATTCCATTCCCCAAAAAAAATTCAGACAGAAGCCAATGAAGCCATGCCATGCTACATTTGAGCATCTTTTGTCATTTGAACTGGGCGAAGAAGTGAAAATCCAGAACCTGTATTCCTAATCTTAATCAGAAACATAAACCATTTAAATTTTAATACATTATGTAATATTCAAATGAATTGAAATATCATCCGATCCGACCATGACCATGCCGACTCTCTCATTTCATTCCAACATTGGGTTAGGCCATCAGAGTTAAATATTTAGACTTTGGTTTTGATTGTGGCCGTCAATTGAAGGAAAGATGTGGAATGAGACGGAACTCACTCCTGAGGTGGTGGGGCTGGCCACAGACTTCCCCAAATATGACGAATCCTCCTACTCCATATTTTACAGCACGTTTAATCCCAACTCCCCAGTTTACACGAATAAAACGGATTTTGGGGTTAGCGTCGGAATGCTAAAATTTTGCATCGAGGGGGTTGGCATAATCTCAGTGTCCATTTTGGGACTGATTGGGAACGTGCTATCGATAATTGTGTTGTCATCTCCGGGGATGAGGAATCCACCAAGTTGTTTTTTACTGTGCTTATCAATTTGTGACACAATCACACTAATTGGAATAAATCTTGTGATTGGAATCCCATCAGTGTTAACTTATAGTCCGACTGGCAATCCGGAGGATGGACTGTTCGTCTACAATGACAGGATAGTGGAATATGCAAATGTGATGCCAAGTGTGGCACTATTTGCTATAAGTTGCACATGTATTAACCGAATTCTTCTAAAATTAATTCTTCTAAATGTCATACTTTTAAAATTTTGTTACATATTTAATTTGGTTTGTTTTTTCACAGCATTCTCAGGCTCAACCTACTTTACTATGGCCTTAACGATGGAAAGGTACTTGGCCGTCTGCCGACCCATGTACGCCAAATACATGCGGACCTGGAGCAGGACCAGCTTCATCTCCGGGATCATGGCCATCCTCATCATTTTATATAATTTACCCCGATGGTGGGAGTACACTTATGTGACCCGGATCTGGAAGAACTCCACAGTTTGGAAACCTGTCCCAACCAGCTTGAGAATGAATCCGACCTATGACACCTATTACTTTCATATGGGCTATGTGGTAATATTCTTCATCGTACCCATTTGCTTTCTAATTGTCTTCAATGCCCTGATCTATCGGGGGATCAAGCAAGCGAATAATGTGAGGAAGAATCTGTCCCCATCCATGAAGAATGAGAATTCGCTGACGAGGATGCTATTCGGGGTGGTCGGGGTATTCCTGGTTTGTCAACTTACACCGGCCCTTCGAGCCTTTTATCGGTATGTTGCTGAGAGTAGGGAGTTCAATGCTGAAGCAGAATTTCTCTGGATGTTTATGCTGATAGTGAACTCCTCCCTGAACTTTCTTATTTATTGTGCGACTGGGGGGAAGTTCAGGGATATTTTTTGCTCCATGTTTTGTTATGGGAGGAAGCGGAGCAGGACTTTTCAGAGGGGTTCCGGTAAGTTTCTCAAAGTGGAACCGAAATAAAAATAATTTCCCACAAGAAAGGAGTAAGCTAATTTTTATTTATATTTTAGACAGGAAGACAACATTTCGCAGCTCTGCTTTCTCCTACTCAAGGACCAGGGAGACGTTATCACTCCGTCGGGCAGAAAAGGCCTCCGGGGTAAATGGACGGGGAAATGATGAAAGCACGCTAATAAGGATGATTCCTACACCAATTGAGGTTCATGAGCAGATTTCATAGACTAAATGTTTAAGACTGTGACTGACTGTGAAAGTGTGCATGTGAAAGTTGGGAAAATGAAATGTCTCAAATATAGAAAGTCCAAAAACGGAGTAAGGGATTTATTTACCTGACTAGTTTTGATGATTGACTCGAAAATTATAATTGCCATCATATGGAAAGTCAGTACGTAGACCTCTACCTGAGACCAAACAAGCCATTAATTAAAAGTGTCTTCATGAAACAAGCCATGTGTGGGGAACATGAAGTTTTTACTGAAAGTTTCTAATATCCAAAAGGATATGACGATTTTAGCTGCTTTCATGATAATGATACAAGCAGGAATATGCATGCCAAAAATATACTTAACTGTTTCATACTGGGACATCATGAAGAAATGGAAATTGTACGTCTTTTTTTATAATGATAATAAAAACTAGAGAACCAAACTTGACATAATTATGTAGTGCGTGCTTGACTGTTTATCAAAGCATTCTTGAATTGTAAGTCTGCTTGAAGTTTAAGCTGGGGGGAATTTAGCCGCAATGTTTGTTACCAATCAACTTATCCAATAATCAATTGCAATAAAAGTACACACAATACTATTTTGTTTCGGAAGAAATTACAAATTGTTTTCGTTTAAGCAGGGCATTATTTTATATATGGAATTCTATGATTTCATTGAGACCTTTATAACTTCTATTATCTTAATATTGGCGTACGTATATGCATTGCTTAGAATGCTCTTGAGTTTATCTTAAAGACAAACAGCAACAATGAACTATAGTCTTCATCTTGCATTGATGTCGTCCTTCGATTTTAACAACCGACAATACTTAAGCAAGTGGATGATTTTATTCCTCTCGCCACATTAATTACTAGGATTTTTTTCTTCATAAATGGTCTATTTTATATTAATGAATCAAACAATTATTGGTCGACGGGTGACACACGAGTGCACTTCTTACCTAACCTACAATTATTCGGGACTTTTGATTTTTATGGTCATCCGAAATGGAAATGCACAAAGTTTGCAATTTAGCTCACGATGCCTCGGAATTGTCGGAATTCTCTCCAAACCACCTTTCTTATTTTAATCCTACGATATCCCAGCTTATATATTGCTACAAGATCAGTGAAAGTAGAATCGTTTCTTATGTATAATTCAAACTGCATTATCCAGCATTTTTACCAGGTAGAGAGCAATAATCATAGCAAACTGGATATTACAAATGCTATTGGACACAATTATAATCATCCTAGATATTATATTGCCGAACAGATAACCACCTTTACTTCGTTTTCCGTGAAAAGAAAGCAAGAAGTGAACGACAATTTGAGCAAAACCAAAATTTATTTTAACTTAAAAGGTTCCCCTGTATTTTCCCGGTTGGGATTACCAATTAAATTCGGCATCTTTCCACCTTGCTCAATCTATCTTATTGATTATCCTAATATATTGACGACATCCGGTACTGGCCTGAATATCTCTTTAGAAGATCTTGTAGACATTACATCATCAATTCAAATGATGTTTGGGAAACCGGACTACTTCATACTCGCTCTTCATGAAGATGCCGAATCTGTGAAAAACTTGCAATTTTCTTCAAAGATAAACATCTCATCATTTGAAACACTTTTACAAAAACTCCCTTCAAAGATTTTGCTGTCCAGCAGAGATCAAAACGCCTTCATACTTTGTGTAACCTGTCCATTTCTAAACTTCACACAGAAAGTGGCTTATGGGTTGACTGAGACTGAAGTGAATTCTATCGATGGAGACTGGGCTCGGCTTAATAATAATTTTCATGATGGGGGTGGAGGGATACCCCCCAATAGTGACATCAACCTCCGCCGTCTAAGACTTTGTGATCGTCTCTACCTATCCCTAAATCTCAGTGAGTCTGATGCTGACAGATGGGACGGGGTCTGCTTATTCCTCCGTCTCCGTCACTGGTTCAATCACTCCATCGTTCCAGATCGATTCATGGGAATTGGTCATGTCTACTTGTCCACAGTTCTGAAGCCAGTCCAAAACAATTCTTCATTGGTCTACATGCGCCAAGACATGACAAGGGTTGGAGGTCACGGCTTACAAGCAAAAGGCTTCATTTACCGGATCATCCTCAGGTCATACGCCTACCCCACTTCCGGTTTGGGCTACAAGTCCCTGCTAAACGTGCTCGATATGAAATGCTGGCTTATATCGCTTTTCATCTTTCTGACCCTCAGCGTCACCCTCTACTTGTGTGGGATGACCTCAAGCATTTTCTGGCTATTTTCCGACCTCATGGAGAAAGGCGCCAGGGTGAGGAAGACAAACCTGAAGATCGCAGCCCCAGTCATAATCTGGAGTTTCTCCACCTTCATCTTCCGCCAACTCTATTCCACGGATATGATTGCCAACTTGACAAAGACCCCGATCCCCAGGGTGCCCCAGACCCTGAAGGAACTCGCCTTCCACAGTCACATCCCCATCCTAACCCATACCTACCCCTTCCTCATGCTGAACGCCACCCAATCAGTGGAAATCACCCCGGGACCAGTTAACCTCAAGCGGAAGTTGTATCGTGCCAGTGACCTCTTGAGCAGGGCCTCCCTCATCGCCACCCGAAGTGGAAACTCATGGAACCCTACCATACCAATACCAGGTGCCTCCAGACTTTGCCGTCCTCTTCTTGAATGACGACATGCCCATATTCGAGTTGATTCTGAAGGCATTCGAAAACATCCGGAGAGAGGGAGTCCGCATCATTGGAAGCAATTACCCGGATCATTTCTCCAGGTTGAAGTCATGGGCCATCCCGAATAGCTTCCTGGCCCAGGATGTCTTGGACATTGTGAGCCGCCACTATGAATCCGGGATTTACGGGAGGTTGTTGGAGGTTCGGAGGGCGAATCGGATCATCACCCGGTACAATAAAAATGACAGGGTTTTGGAAACAAATGAAGGATCTGGTGGAGTAGCATCGGAGTGGGAACAGCCGAGATGGGCTTCCTTCATCTATTCTCATCAGTCGGACCAGAAGCAACAATTTCATAGTAATGGCGAAGACAATGACGGATCATTTAAAGCTTTTAGTCTACAATCCCTCCAAGTTGTTCTGCTTGTCCTCTTTGGTTGCCTCTCCTGTTCCGGATTTATATTCTTGATGGAGTTCGGGTGGCATGGATTGGAAACAAGGCGGGTTCGGAAGGAAAAGGAACGAGTTGACAGGATCTGGAAAGCAGCATTTGATTTTAGCTTTGTCGATTGAACATATTTATATCTTTCAGCGAACTCCGCTCATTCATCCCCTTTCATTTCATTCACACTCATGTCATCTTGTTGAAAATCCTTCAAGTAACAACGATGTCGATAACCAAAATCAATATTCCTTGGATCTTTCTTGGGACTTTCGTTATCTGTGTCGGCACTCAGCAAACAAATGTCTAGAATTCGTCTGGTCTGCTAGACGTCATCAAATTATCTTGAAATTTCTAAGTTATGTGTCACCTTGCCCCAATTTATTTCCCCACGCCTTGTACTAATATTTATTATCGGTTAGGTTATATAATTAGGTGATGATATTGCTAATGATGAAACATGTACCTAGTTTCGTAAATAATAATGTAAACTAATTTACGTCACAATTAAGTCATAAATTGGGATAACTTATATGAATATATATATATGTAAAGCAAGTAATTATGTAAACACGATAACAAATCTCATGTAGAAATTTGTAAATACACAATAAAATGCATATTAAAATAATCCATCTACTGAAAACTAAAATCAAGCAATACACTAAAGAAAATAGTTTTTTAGCGAGTGTATGTTTCAGAGTGCTCCATACACAAATTATATTGGGATTCATGAACTTGCACATCATCATCATATCATCCCCATCCCATATCATTTATTTATGTCATATAAAATTAACATTCAACAGCCATCCTATTCCTAAAATCGATCATAATTTGGAGAACTTGAGTTATCTAACCAAATTATAATTAAGTTTTATGGGCTATTGTCTGGCAAGGATAAAGAAAGTACATAGGTATGCTACGTGAGCAGTTACTCTTCCCTTACTCTACTATCATAGGTATATTAACTTCTTAGAAGTAAAGTAATAAGAAACTCATACTACAAGTAAAAACTACAAATAAAAACGGACGACACCAACTAACTAACTGTCACGCAAATTTTAGTGACCATTAACTCAATATTTAATTTATTACATTGTATATAGTCTTTCGTAATCGGTCCGGCCGGGTTGATGGGGAATAAAAGCAAAGAGGCATTATTATATATTTTTCTTACCAAAGGTGCCATTAACCTATGTTTACCTAACATTAACTACCTAATTTAATTTATATGACACGTCAGTAACGTCAGTACAGTGAAGCTTTTACCACCAAATTGAACAAGTTAAAATAGAAAGAAAGGTGCAGCAATAGCAAACAGATATCACCGGCTTTATAAGTTGATGATTAAGTGAAGGGGAAGGAAGGTTAATCCCAATTAATTAAAATTTGAAATTGAGGTTGTCCATTTAATTTGTCATTTTTAAAAGGCCCCAGAAAAATTAGTGCTTTTAATAATCAACATCAACAACATTAAAAATAGTAAATCTCTAGTAAATACCTCAATTTAAATTACCGTGACTTAATTAAAACTAGTTAAATTCATATTTCATATAGTAACGTACACATTCACAAATTCACGGTCAAGTCAAGTCAAATCAAAAATCATACAAGCCTAACAAGCTCAAGCGCAGAACAAAGACAAAAGAAGGAAAAGGAACGTCCCAAACAGCTGATTTCACGACCACGTGACAAGCCTTAAAGGAGGAACGTGAATGACTTGAGTTTTTGTTGTTGCGTTGTAAGAAGAGCTTTTGCTTTTACTTTTTGTTCACATTTCCAGCGAACTTTTAATTCATTTGAACAACTAAAATTATTAAAAATTAACTTGGCTCAGTTTCCGTACTCAATATTCAGCATTCATTTTGCCCTAAGGCAAAAGAATTAGAGGCTAGCGGCGATTAATTGCTAAACTAATTACTAATTGCCTAATTAGTAATTACTTCGAGTGTCGAGAGAAAAAAAGATTGAAATTTATGTTCTGTTCGGTCAATTAAAAATTGAATTCAATCTTCGAGATATTTTAGTCTGCGTTAGTTTCTCTGAGCGAGGCTTTTTGGCATTTGACCTTGGAGGGAGTAAATTGAATTGGCCTAATTAGTTAAGTGTAGTTAGGAATCACAATTAGTGATTGGACATTGGAAGGAAGGTCCGAAGGTGTTGGGCTAATGATCGGAGGGGTCAGCAGTGATCTCTGGAGGGAGATAATTGATAATGGTGAGTTTAAGGCAAATAGTTAGATTAATAATAATAAGCAATTAAAATAAATCATGTTCCCAATCGTTTCATTATCATAACTCTTTAGTTTGAATTGAAATGAAATAATTAACTAAATATTTTTTTGGACACTTCAGAACTCTTCTCAATTAAACAGTCCCGGGGACCTGTCATCCCCATCCAAACTCGGGATGTCGTCTAAGGGGCAGGGGCTGCTTGGCGGAGATGAGGTGGAATTCGATCCCAAGAGTGAGCAGTGTATGTACGTCTGCAATATACAGGGATGTGGTACGTAAAGCCAAGCCATATTGCCAATTTAAAAATGAATTTATCGTTTATTTAAGTAATGATGTCGCTGATTTTAATAGCCTTTTTTATTATTTCCTTCCAGAGAGACGCTTTGGCACAAAAGCCAAGCTCAGTAATCATAAGAGGGGCGCCCATTGGGTCTACCATGAATGCACCATCTGCCAGGAGAAGGACAGGGGGAAAGATGTCTACATCCTTGACAGGAAGGAGGATATTGGCAGACATTTCCAGGACTTCCACCCAAGTAAGTCTGAGTCTTTAACTGACACCTTATCGAGGGGGAAGGAGGGAATTACTTGAATGCTCCATTAAATTTAAATGACATGACTTTAATCTAGTTAATTTATCTTTTTAAATGTAGACATTGGGCGAGACTTGAGGGACCGCTTTCTGAAGGAATGCTCCGCCAAGGAAGACCATGAATTGGTGAAGAAGGAGAAGGATCTGGGGGCCAGCCAAAGCCACAGCCAAGGTAGAAAAATCGTATTTCCTCCAGATTTAATAAAATTTATTAATCCTCACATATTCATTAACAAACCGTAAAAGTCATTTAATCACTAATTTTGTTGTTGCAGGTGCTGGAACCTCACGCAAGGAGAAGAAGGTCTCTTCTACCGGAAGTGGCGACCAAGCTCCTTCACTGGGACGGTTGAAATCCTTGCTCAAGCAGAGAGACGAAAAGATCGAGATCCTCCAGTCAGCGGTGAACTGCGTCGAAGACGACAAGCAGATCATAGATCAGAAACTTACGGAAAAGGAGGAGGAACTGGATAAAGTTTTGGTAGAGAATGAAGAACTTCGGGAGGCTATCTGTTCCAAGAAGCTCGATTTTAAAAAGCTTAAGGAGGATCACAAATCCCTTCAGAAACTATGCGCTGAGTTGGAAGTAAAGCAGGTGGCTCTAATGGAGGCCCAGATTGGACTCCCTGTCGATGTGGAACGGGATTACCAGGAAAAGGTGGCCCAATTAGAGGAGACCTTGGAAGAGTACAAGATTCAAATGAATGCTTATCGGGACCAGGAAAGCAATCTGGAGGTAAGCAATGCCATGTTACGGGATAATAACGAGCGCCTGAAGAAGCGGATTGATGTTGTTGTCGGCAGATGTAAACGCAGGGACGTAGAGAATGCCAGACTGAGAGGAATCGTGAGAGTGTCGACCCCGAGACGAGTCTCTCATCCGCTTCCACCCCGCCCCCATCCCCGTCCAATCTTGAAACGGCGAAGTAGTCTTAAATCAACAAGCAACAGTAACAATAGCAGACAGCGCACCAATCGCAATGCTCCCTACTGCAGCCCTAGAAATAGGTTGCCTACGCTGGACGAAGCCGTAGCCGCTTCCAGGGATGACAGTCAGGGATATCTCCCCCGTTACGGTGACCGGAGCATGAACTAAAATTAATTGGTTCAAGTAGATTGGCTCTGATGATGGTTTCTACAATTTGCACTTCAACCGCCTATGTTTCTAGAGTATGATGTCATTTCAAAGTTAAGTCGCATTTTATTTCGTATCGCTCTGCTAATAATTAAATCCCAGCGTGTTCTGTGTCCGCGACAATGTAGTTTAACGATGATACTCTCTCAACCGCTGAACATGTTCCAAGCGTTATAACGCGCGTTATTGTTACCTTCTCCCATTTGTAACGAAAAATTAACTAGAATTGTTTTTTAAACAAGAAATGTCACACTTCCTCATAGATGAATTTATCGTTAGATCCACTTTGATTCGAGATGTGTTCTTATCGATTCGTATTTTTGTTATTGTATGAATGCTATTTAGCTCAACCAACAAGTACGATGTATTGCTGAACAGTATGAATGATATAATTATTGATGTTAAGTAAGTGCTTTTGCAAGCAATCTGTAATGTAAGGAAAGTAGCATAATAATTCTGGTGTCGGTGTCTGAATTAATTCTTAAGCTTGCAAGTAATTTTTTTTGTTAAACGTGATGTAATGAAGAAATCAAACTTCAGCTTTAATAAAATAAAGTGTATGCAATAATATGTAAATGTAAAATAATTAAAATGAAATGTATTATTATTATCTGGTTGAACTAGCTTTCGTATGACAATATTAATAAAATAATAAAATACAAAATTTAATGAAATGAAATATAACGGAGATATATTTACGAATTGTATTGTATTACTACTTTGGTCATGTCTATCCTACGAAAAGGGTCATAATTTCTAATTAATATTTATTGATACGTCTAGTTATGTATTTGAGCAAATGAGCTATCCATGGAAATAAAACCAAATTAAAACCTTCTCATACATTAAAAATTTCAAACCTGAGAAAGTTACTTTGATCATTTAACATTTCAGCAGGCCTGGCCTAGTTAATTATAGAGGTTTGTTTAATGTCATGTCATGTCATGCCATATGCCACACCGGTAAATTTTGCCAATGGTTGCCCAAGACACAAAATAATATGTTTTGCTGGAATCTGGAATGTAGATCGAGACACATTTTGAAATCAGCTTATATAATACCGGGTTGATATAGAATGATTTATGAAATTATTTATTATTATTACGCAACACATGCATACCGGCAGTTAACGATAAGCTACATGGTCGGCAGTTGGCGGTCAGTTAGATAAGGTAAAATTAGCAACATTAACAATGCATAATAAGTAATATGTTTATAGGGGTTTCTCATATCATCCAACTCAAACTGGATTAAAGTAATAAATATGTCTGGGATGTGCGTTGGCTATAGTTAGTGTATACTTATAATTTCTAAATATAGAAACGACTCTGTCATTAATAAGTAATCCTGAATGACAAATGTCATAATAAAAAATAAGTTAAGTTACTTAACACCGCAATTTAGTATGATCCGATAAGCGATGATTTCAGTTTGATATAATTTTATCATGGAAATTATTGGAATTGGAAATGCTTCTGTTGTGTTATTCATGGAACTTCGATAATCTCCATGCCCCATCAAGTCAGTTATGGTTAGAATTAGATTGGAACTCAGAATCAGAATTAGACAACCAAAATAAAAACTGCACCAATGACCATGTAATAATAATGAATTAATGATAATTGGCAATTGGATCGAATGGTTGCAAAATCGGTGTGGCAGCTTTGTATTTACTTTTTTTTTGTAATTCAGAAGGAAAAGAATGTAATCAATTTAAAATGCTTTGAAAACTGTAAACTTTCAGTTTGTTTGCCTAAAGTAATTGTTGTTAAGAGAAAGAAAGGCATTGTGTAATCGTATTCTGAGATTCTAAACAAAGTTAAAAAGCTTGGCTACACCTTAATGATTAATCGATAAGAATATGATAAGGGGCAAGCTGAGACTGCATGAAAAGAAAGTTCCCTTTCACAAAAAAAACTCGTGGAAACTACGGCTCTACCACAGTCACTGATTTTATATGGAAAACGAAATACTACTGACGTGAGTTAGTTCAATAACTAACTGGGAAACGTTAATTTTAGAGTAATTTAGCTATATGTAGCTAAATAGATGACGCTCCATAGTAGTGCCACTTTTATGGTCTGTCCCAGATTCCAAATTACTTACACTATATTGACATAGATCTAGCCACTAAAGAACTTTACCCACCATAGTCAATCCTAATTATGCCCATATAAGGATCGAAAATCGAGAAAAGCTTATCTTAAAAATAGGACAGAATCTTACACGTAACTTCGAATGTTTTTAGGCCACACGAACTGATCACGTTAATGTTAAACAGTTTGGAAGGTCCTTATTGGTCCTATAGTCCTAAACTGATGGCTGGTATTCACCGGGCACTTACCTGAACAATAGGTGATCGGCTAATGATCGGGAAATATGCTTCTACTTTCTACATATCATCATATCATAATTAGCTTGCATTAGCGTTAACAACAGCGTCATCGTAATTTAGTTACACGATGGATATCGGTGCTTTGCTTCGGTATCAAGTGCATTGCTTCGTTCATCAGTCTCATTGACACCGCCAAATTCCATCGTCATAGCCATCATCAGCATATGATTGTTCAAGTTATGAACGAAGCAGTTTGATTGATTGATGAACGAAGCAGTGCACTTGCTTGACAAATGGCACAATATCTCTTCACCATTTATTTTGTTGACATAATTAACGAAGCAAAAATGTTCCAGGTTAAAAAAACCAGGTTAATTTGGCATGCTCATGATATGATGGTGTCATGTAATGGCAGTAATGGGCCCTCGTGAAAGCCAAATGGTATGACGTTCTGTATGCAAATTCATAGTGAAATCACACGTGGATCCCTTCTGCTCCTCATGCATGGTCTAATTCTAATTTAATCTGGGTATTTGCTTAGATATGTTTTTGACTAATTATGATTTACTGCGCATTCACCTTTCTATTTTTGGTAAGCGCCTCATCCAGTCCCACTGTCCCACGTCTCCGATAACCGGGAATCAACGCAGCGACATTTGACATTGATTGATTGATGATTGATTGAACATGACAGCAGAGTTAATTCTCGGTTTTATAATCTGGACTGGAGAATGCATAGCTATTTTGCAATGCCACGTTGTTTTCCATTCTCCCACCGCCGCCGCCATTCAACCCGGCTTGGCTTAATTGGTATTTAAACTGGAGGAGAATTGCGGAGTTAACTCATTAGTTGATTGTGAATCAGGT
Organism: Pseudosinella alba; assembly: GCA_034700485.1. NCBI lineage: Eukaryota > Metazoa > Arthropoda > Collembola > Entomobryomorpha > Entomobryidae > Pseudosinella > Pseudosinella alba. Next base: position 55,284 of record JAQIXQ010000068.1, read on the forward strand.
TGGAAGGACCAATTGCAGTGTCATAATTTGGTATGATGAAGCTCTTACTTGTAGCGACGTTTACTCTCGCTTGTGCTCTCACGGGAGGTAAGATTACTTTTTAAAATAATTAGGAATTAAAAACTATTTTGTATTTTTTGAAATAAAGTAAGTATTAATTTTAATTGCCTAAATAATAGCTAGGGCACAAGGTCGCGGCTGTGAAGCAAACATCCCGGATGATGATAAAGTAGACTGTTTCCCGGAGCAGGGGGCAACGGAACAATTATGTCATGCCAGGAATTGTGTCTGGTGTCCGGATGGGGAGGAAGGTGGAAATGTGCCATGGTGCTTCAACTACGACCCTGATTCAACCTCTCGTAAGAAACAAAATTAGACATTCATTAAAACTTTAAAACGATTTACATTTTGCTGTAGAGTTAAATTAAACTAATTATTGAAATCTCATATAGCCCCAGGAGGACCAGGTTTTGGCTGTGATGACGGCTACTTACCGGATGACGAGAGAATTGACTGCGCCCCGGGTGAGCCCACGGATGAGATGGACTGCAGGAGGAATAGAAACTGCACCTGGTGCCCCGCAGAGGAGGGAGGCAATACTCCTTGGTGCTACATCCCTGGCGTCCCAGGCTCCGCAGGTTACTTAATGGTTGGGGAACCAGTCCCAATTACAAATGGTCTTAGGTGAGGTGTTACACAACTCGAGCTTATCGGCTCACAATGATAAGATATGACATGAAAGGGAAAGCTGGCTGATTTATAAGGATTAAATTTTAATCTTGCATTTAATTTTTCAGAGTAAATCTCCAAAAGGCTGTTGCAAACGAGACCCACACTTTCGCTGGCAATCTCCGTCCCGCAGCTTGGGAAGGAGAGGCAGAAACTCTGACCTTGGACGCCTACTTCAACTCGGACTACAGGCTCCGGGTTAAAATCTACAATAGCACGGCTCGTTACGAAGTTCCTCTGGAAATCCAACCTGCTACCGGAGGAAATAGCAATCCCCTGTACGAAATCCAATTCAAGAATGATCCACTCTTCTCCTTCCAAGTGATCAGGAAGTCTTCCGGTGCTGTACTTTTCGACTCATCCCCAGGCAAGTTCATCTTTGCGGATCAGTACTTGACCCTGAGCTGGGTCCCGGGAAGCGAGCACGTCTACGGCATTGGAGAGAATGAGCAGAGGACATTTAGACATGACTTTAGCCAAAACATAACTTGGGGCTTGTATGCTCGGGATCAGCCCCCAGCATTCACAGCCAACATGTATGGAGTCCAGCCATACGTCACCGTTCTGGAAAATGATGGGAATGTCCATTCAGTCGCTATTGTAAACAGCAATGCTCAACGTAAGTCAAATGAATGCTAAAGACATTTAACTTCCGTTCTGATTGAAATTATCCTAGTTAGTTATTATTATTTAACTATTATTATGGTTTCGTAGAATTCACAATGCAAGCCGGCCCAGTCGTAAGATACATTACTACCGGAGGTCTTCTCGACTTCTACTTTTTCCTCGGACCCTCCGCCGAAAATGTAGTCCAACAGTATACCGAAGCAGTCGGCCGTCCCCAAATGCCCCCATACTGGGCCTTGGGTTTCCAACTCTGCAGATATGGCTATAACACGTTGGAGAATATGCAGGCTGCAGTGGACCGCACAGCCCAATTTGGAATCCCACACGATGTCCAATATGGCGACATTGACATCATGCACAACGCCCTGGACTTTACCCTTTCCCTTGAAAACTTCGCAGGTCTTCCAGACTACATCCGGGAGCTGAAGCAGAAGGGGATCAAGTTCATGACAATTTTGGATCCCTGCATTGACAACGCACAGGACCCAGAGGAATATAGGCCACTCAAGTTAGGTAACGAAATGGACGTTTGGGTAAAGAGGCAAGACGGAAGTCCAGTTGTTGGAAGGGTTTGGCCACTGAATCCAGTCTATTTCCCCGATTACTCCAAGAACTCCACTAAGCAATGGTGGATTACCCTTATCAAGGAATTTCATGACCTTTTGGAGTATGACGGACTCTGGATTGTAAGTTGTAAATGTGCATTCTTATATTTTTTAATAATTTAATATTATAAGTTATTAGCAAAGCATCAATGAAAAGAGCATTCAACATGATTATTTTTTTACAACGTAGGACATGAATGAACCCGCTAACTTCGTTGATGGTGACTTAGAGCTTGGAGGATGCGACAGGAATAATCTAAATAATCCACCATTTGTCCCACGTAAGTGATCCTGATGTTTCGTAAACGGTTTTATCAAAAAAATATCGTGCAGAACACTTCATTAATTTTTTACAATAATATTTTTGTTAAGGCATTGAGGGAGGCTACCTTCCATCCAAGACTATCTGTTCTGACCACGTACAGGAGGCCGGTATGCACTATGATGTTCACAATCTTTACGGATGGTTCCAATCTGAGCCAACCCTACAGTAAGTTATACATTGTTGAGCGAACTTTGTCAATTTTTGGTTCACTTTCCCCCAAAAAGTAAAAAATATTTATATAAAATTCGATATAATTAGGGGAACTCGGGAAGGAACTGGAAAGCGTGCACTGGTCCTCAGTCGTTCCAACTTCTTAGGCTCGGGTCAATGGGTTGCTCATTGGCTGGGTGATAACTGGAGTAAATGGGACAATCTTCACTTCTCCATCATCGGCATGCTTCAATACAATCAATTTGGGGTTCCCTTCGTCGGCTCCGACATTTGTGGATTTATCGGAGACACCACTGCTGAAATGTGCCAACGTTGGCAGGAGTTGGGTGCATTCTATCCTTTTGCCAGAAATCATAACGCCATTGACACCAGAGACCAAGATCCAGGAGTTTGGGGTGCAGCCATCGCAGAATCCAGCAAGAATGCCCTCCTCGTCCGTTACACACTCCTCCCATATTTGTACACCCTCTTCTACAACTCCGTCACACGAGGAGATACTGTTGCCCGTGCCCTCTGGCACGAATTCCCCACCGATGCCGTTGCCCGTGGGGTTGATAGACAGTTCATGTGGGGATCTGGTCTCATGATCTCCCCCGTTTTGGAAGAAAATACCGTCACCGTCAATGCATACTTCCCCAATGGTCGCTTCTACAATTACTTCACCGGAGGTGAGGAATCCACTCGTGGGGACACCGTCACCCTCAACACTCCTCTGGATGCCATCAACGTCCATGTCCGTGGAGGAAACATTCTCCCAACTCAAGAACCTGCCGTGAACACCCAAATCTCCCGAGAGAATCCCTTCGGTCTTATCATCGCACTTGATGATAACGGCCAAGCTGAAGGCCAACTCTTCTATGACGATGGAGACTCCATCGGGACCATTGAGAATGAGCAGTATTATCTTGGTCGATTTACCGTAGAGACCAAGACACTCAGGGCATCCATCCTTGCCAACAATTATGCTGAGATGCGTCAGAAGAGGATTTCCACCATAAGGCTTCTTGGAGAGGGAGCGGTTAATGAGGTTCGTGTGAATGGACAGCCTCATTTGGAATTTACCAAATTGCCCACTGGGGAAGTGTCCATCACTGGCTTGGCCATTGATCCAACCGTGACCTTCAACATTACTTGGAACTAAGTTTTATAAAATAGTATTTGAGGTGCAGTAATATATGTGTAATTTATGAAAGGGTGTTTATCACTTGAATAAAAATCTGAACTATATAATCGATGCCCAAATGAAATTTTAAATAAGTCTAATTACGTTATTTTATTATGATTTGCATAAAGAATTTAATATTTATACATTGATTATTACTTGACATGATAAACTACATTATAGCATTAAGCCGAAAAATTAATCATGAACATTTCATGACGCTTAGCTCAAGTTTCCCCTACAGGCTTCACTTGAATCTTTATCACTGGAACGGGTTTTTTATTCGACCGACACCGACCGACTGGGTATCGCAACAGACTCCTTATCAACTTATAAATCAATTTTAAACCCCGATAAACCATCTTGTATATCTCAATCTCAAGGCAATATACTAATCCAGCTATTGCTACTCCCATTGCCCATATTGCGAATAAGAGCAAAATATGTCCAGCCATATCTGGGACTTCAAGGTCATCCTGGCCCATCATCATCTCAAAGTCCTCGCCAATTCCATTCTCATCCTCTCCTTCATCTTCATTTCCTTTGGTCACCCCCCTTCGGATAACTCTTGAGACATGATTGGTGACATACCCATTCCACCAATCCCGGATCCCCGACATGTCCGCCCCTCTAATCCTGTTATGCAGCCAGTTACATGCGAGATAACCATCGAAGTATACTTCCATGACTTTCTCGATAAGCGGTTGGGTTCCGACATAAACATTCTCTTTCCCCCTTCGATATAAGTCAGTAGCCAACTCACGTGCCTGAAGTTGGCTGGTGACCACGGCCGTCTTATTACAACGGGCAAGGACCTCAGATGCGGCTTTCTCAAAGATTTGGTTTGACTCGTCATAAAAGCTTTTGGGATTCTCGTTCATTGTAAACTCTATCAAGTCCGTTGTCAATCGGAATGGGAGCAATTTAGTATGATTTTTAATGTAAGTGACCCAATCATCTAAATATTCTATGATTGCGAGTGAAGACCGAATTCGGAACAAAAATGAAGGATTGACGTTTGGACAAGAGGTCATGAACAAAGTTGCAAATGGATCCCTAATTTGAGTAAGCGAATCCGATTTGGGGGTCGTATAATTTGAAAAGATAATGCAATGACCTGCCTCTATCTGATTGTTACATTGCATGGTAGAAAAATGAAGTCTTTCCCGAAGTATTTCGCAGTGACTGTATCTTAAGTCAACTTCCCCTGTGATAAATATTTGGAAGCTGTTATTTACAAGGTCACCGATCTCCTTATATGGGATCGGGCTCAGGGAAGCGATAAGTGTGTACATATTATCATCTCTGAAGGCATTGTTGAAGACAATGACAGCCAAGTAGAATCCACAAATGACCCAGCGAGTACTACCCGATTTTAAAATCTTTGAATTGAATTGGAAAAGATCTCCCTGATCTACATATGCCTTATACATTTCTAGGATCCCATCATAAATGAATTTCAAATAAGAGTATACGTTCCAAGCAGGTTGGGTCTCTATCCCTTGCAGACTTAGTGAATACATTGTTAGTGGAATAACGGCGGGGATTAAGACTACCGAAATTATTATCATTAGCCAAATGTACTTGTCAAAGACTGAAACCAAAATGGTGAAATTAAAGCCCTCCATCAGTGGCCTTCCGCAACTTACAAACTGGAGGGTATGGCTTGGCATGCGGAAGGAAATCTTGGAGGTGGATTTATGTGAACTAGAAGCCGTTTCCATAATCAGCCTAACAACGGGATTTTCAAATATGGCGGAAACCATAACCCCCGAAAATTCTCCAAATGAATTCCTGCAAACTCTTTTCGTCTCCATATTACTGAGGTTCCCCAGGAGTGAGTGCCACAGTCTGGAGTGACCAATGTTGAGGATGTCTACCGAACGATAATTTGTATACGTCTCCTCTTCTATCAACTAGATGCCTGTTGGAAATGCAATGGAACAGTTGTCTATCATTGTTCCTACGAATTGTTTCCGTCACTGGCTGGTCAATGAAGAGTTCTGGCTTCCCCAAAGTTCTCTGTGGAATTGAACAAGGTGCCCATTCAAGTTCCTTGACGACCTTTGTTTGATCCAAGAGAGAGCCTCCACTAAAGATGTGGCTGTGCTTACCCTTACCACCAAAATGCTCTATACTGGCTATGCCAATTAGGAGTTTGATGGTGAAACTGAACATTTTGATAAAGTCGGAAGCGGAACAGGATTTTAAAGTGATATATATATGGAAATAGTTTGCACTAATTAGCTTTAATTTAATACACTAATGCTTTCTGGTAGTCAGTTAACAAATCTTGCAAATGGACGGAAACTATAAGCTCCGAAATGCTTATCTTTAGCCTGCCAGAAAAACGCAAAGCGATACAGTTTTCAGGTAACGGCTTTAGTTTAAAATTATGAAAATGCTTTGATTTGAATATCCGGTTATATATATGGTTATGTTAACTGGTGTCTGGAGAAACTTTTTCTTAAGCTTATATATAAGTTAGGAACTGGAATGCGGAATGTTTAGCTGATTTGTGCCCAGAAGCAGACAAGAAAATATGTAGAAGAAATACAATTTTGTATCCAGCCAGACATGTAAAATTTAATATTTTAAGTGCTATTAGGTCTTATAAATCAATACATTTTTTTAAGCCACGTAATATTCCATCCCGCTACCTCTGACAGAAGGAAACTTTCCTTACACCTTAAGAAATATAACATAAACTTATTATAACACTTTGCATAAGAATGGTCGACATTTAAATCTGGGCGTTTGCGATTATGAGGAAGAGAAAGCGATAGTTTATGTATGTTCGAGCTGGTTCCTTATAACAAAAGTTCATGCAACGGTTTGCGAATCATAAGCTATAGGCCAAAAGGTGACACCGACTGACACGTGGCTGAGACTACATAAAGTAAGGATGTCGAATGGCAGATGTAATGTCACTACCTAAACGTTATGCTAACAGAAACGTTATACTCTGTCCAGACAAAATAAAATTGAGTAGGTACATAGCTGTGTGAACCTTGACATTTACACGTGCGGCTTCTTGAGTAACATTTTTTTTAAAAATTACCTAATAATGTAACTGGATAATTTTAATGTTGATTATGCACACCAAATCAACAACTTTCCCACTTCTTGAAAGTAGGAAATTGACACGAACTTTTGATTTTGATTTCGATACTTTCGGAATGCTGAGAATGAACACGGATTAATTTAATCCACAGTTAATGTCAGAAGCTAGATATGATGGTAATTTGGTAATTGACCCCTACACAACATCATCATCATCGAAAAAGCAAACTACCAATATGTTTATATTTTATATAGTAATCGGCAATACTCATAACTTTACATATATGTTTGCAGATAAATTGCATTATAATCACAACTAATTTATACAGATAGAATACTTACAATTACAACTAGTTACTTTATAATAATTAGACATGATAATAAATTCAGAGCTTGATTCATCATTATGCCTATTCGTATAGCAATCCAGGACTGCAAAATAAAAGGGCTACATTTCTATTGCAGATTTCACATGAACTTTAATTGTTCCAACTGTCATTATTTCTTTAGCCGACTTATATCGACACCAGCTCTGCATGAGCCCGTAAATAACTTTCAAATAATGATGCATCTCCTTGTATCGCTCGATGCAATATACCATCCCAGCAACAAATACCCCAAATACCCAGACAGAGAACAGGACCAAAATGTTCCCGGTCATGTTCGGGGTCTGAATCTGATTGTTATTAGTCACACGATGACCTTCATCTGTTCTATTGCTGGTGTCCCCTTTCTGGTGGCGGTCCCCTCTACTTACCCTTAGCACATGGGTTGTGACATACCTACTCCACCAATTCATGATTCCGGACATCTCGGCTCCCCTAATCCTATTATGGAGCCAATTGCATGCGAGATAACCATCAAAATATATTTCCATAACCTTCTCGATAAGCGGTTGGGTCCCAACATACACATCCGTCTTCCCACTCCGATCTAACTCACTGGCCAACTCACGAGCATGGAGTTCGCTAGTGACCACCGCCGTCTTATTACAACTGGCAAGGACCTCATATGCGGCTTTGTCAAAGATTTGGTTTGATTCGTCAAAAAAGCTTTTGGGATTCTCGTTCATTGTAAACTCTATCAACTCGGTTGTCAATTGGAATGGGAGCAATCGTGTGTGATTTTTGATGTAAGTGACCCAACCATCCAAATATTTTATGATTGCTACTGAGGACCGGATTCTGAACAAATATGATGGATTAACATTAGGACAAAAGGCCTGGAACGCAGTTGTGAGAACCACTTCCTTAACCGAATTTAGTGAAGTATAATTTGAAAAGAGGAGACAATGATTTTCGTTGTCTACCTCCATGTTACATTTGACGTCGGAATAATCATGTCTATCATGAAACATTTTGCAATTACTGTATCTAAAGTCCACTTCCCCTGTCACAAATATCCCAAAATCATTATTGACAAGCTTATATTTGTATATGGAATAGGGCTCAAGGGGATAATGAGCTTATAAACATTATCGTTCTTGTACGCATTACTTAGGACAATAGCGGCCAGGAGTAGCCCTGAAATCGCCAAGCGATTGCTGCCCCCTTCCAGGACTTTGCATTGGAAGGGGTCCCCCTGTTCCATGAGAGCCTTATAAATTCCTAACATTTCATCATAAATCAACCTAAAATATGAAGACCGACCCCACCCAGATTGGATCTGCGCGTGTTCCTCTCTCAACACTTTCCTGGAGAGCATGGTCAGCCAAGCTATTATGACAGGGTGGAAACAAATTGACAAAATGGTGAATAGCCAGATATATTTATCATAAACGGAGAATAAAATCTTGAAGTTTATGCCCTCCATCAGTGGCCTCCCACAGCTAACAAACTGGAGGGTTTTGCTTGGCATGGGGATGGAGATCGTGGAGACGGCTTTATATGAGCTGGGAACCGTCACCATGACCAGCTTTACAACAGGATCCATTTTGTTGAAAAGGCCGGAAGCCATATCCTTCCAAACTTCCCTAAATGAGTCCCGACAAACCGATCCCTGTTCCATATTACTCAGATTCCCCAGGAGGGAGTGCCACAGTCTGGAGTGGCCAATGTTGAGGATTTCCACAGAGCGGAGATTTGAGAATACGTTACTTCTCTGTTGAAGTTTGTCAACATTCTTGCAAAGATATAAGTGCTGGATGAATTCATCGCTGGGTTTTACAGAGCTAATTTTGCTTTGACCTAAGATTGATATAGAGTGAATATTTATCTCAACATCGGTAATCCAATGGATAATTTCCCTCTCCTTGTAAGTTCCATGTGAGCATATGGATTGTTGGGGTGGCCCGAATTCGGAACACTTTAAAACGTTAATGTCCTTAACAGGGCGGAGACTAATGCCATCAAAATCAAATCTATATTTGTTTCTGGATACAAAGAACATATTTCTAATTAGTCTTGTTACTTGTCCTTTGGTATCCCCACTAATAACTCTTCCCCGAATGACTTGTCCAACAAGTCCAAATTTGTTCGAGAGCCCGTGACCATCCCGGTGCCTCACCGTTACGGTTATCATCCAATGGTAAATATCGGAGGTCAGCGGGAGGATAACTTCCATATTTTTGAAAAAATCATTATCCTCGAGTAATAGAATGTGATATTCGTTTGCTGTAAATGGAGTGGGTAAGAGTGTCAGAATCTTTGGAATTGTCCATAAAGTGGATTGGCCCCCGGCATACGCATTGCGAAGAGAAACTCTTTGGGTAGGCTTTGGTAGCATTTCAAAATGAGCTTCACAGTTCCATGGCCGGATGGCGGAGGTATACCGAAACAAGTCAACTTGGAGACAAACTCCGTTTCCCGAAGAAGGTGTGAGGTATTTTGATGAACAGGAATAGTTACTTCCATAGCCTGACTGTAATGTCATTATAACACTTGGCTGTTCAATGTAAAAATATTCCGAGTCAAATATCTTGAGATCCTTCCGGTTCACGATTTGAATGGGTTTTGTTAGAACCACTGGATATGGGAAGGGATCATAATCCAATCCATTCAGATTTCGCAGGTGAATGAAGCAATTTTTGAAGGGGTGCATGAACTCGTTCAGATTTACGATTTGGTTTTCAACCCCACCCCAATCAACTTCTTCATGTGTAATGCTTGTCGGCTTCTGCAAAATGTCCCATGATAGTTTGAACTCATCTTCCGTTTCCCAGTTAGCTAGTTGAATTTTATGAATACAAAAAAATAATTGTTGACGATTGTTAATAGAAACTAAATCTGCGATGGACTGATTTTCCAAAACATATGTCCGGTTATAGCCCCAGATGGAAGGTCGGACTGTGCATGCCTTCCACCTTAGTTCCTTGCTGGCATTCCAATTTGGGTGTGATGAGCAATGTCTGCAGAAATGGTTCACGGTGAAAATAAAAATGCAAAGTTTTAGTAACCTCGCCATACTTGGAAGTTCACGTTTAACTCGGTGGGGGCAATGTGACAAAAATAAAGAGAAACGATTGGGAAGGGGAATATATTTTTTTTTGTAGAATGTCGATTATTTGACCAAAAACACACAAGGGCTCTCATTGGCTTCCTGATCTACATTTTAGAAAATAATGTGACAGCCTCGGATAAATTTTGCATTAAAAATGTTTTGAAATTTGCAAATGAAATTGATGCATGGAATATGTGTATTGTAAGATTGGAAAGCAACAAGGTCTAAGCCTCGAGAGATATGTTAAATACTTGCAAAAGAAACCAAGGCTTGCAAAGGTTAAAATAGATATATGTCGAGAGAAAGAAAATAATTATCCTGATTGCATGGCATAACATAGTGTACATAAGCCTATAGAGTTTGGTAACGGATATAGGTTAGATCCCACGTGTGTCGCAATTTCGTTGTTACTATTCCCATCCTGATTTGTCAATTTATGTCTGTCCCTATTTTTATATGAAAATGGCTCAACCAGCGTTAGAAAACAATCACGTTGTTTGACATCCGATTCTATCTGCTTTGGAATATAATATCTAAATTCTGCATCCATATGAGAATATTGTAAAGCAAACAAACATGTGGAATAAAATGGCTCATTTGGGCAAATAAAAATAGTTATCTATGAAATAAAAATTTAGTATATCCGCCACTCCTCATGGCACGCTAACAGAATATGAACGTTATACAACATAACCTGATTACCAAATCAATCCGTCTGGACAAATAAAATTTTGTAGGACTGGTAGGTAGGTTTATCTAGACATTTATTTACACGTGTGGATTGCTGAGTGACATATTTTAATTGTAAAATTATAATAGAAAAATAAGCATACATTTTTATTATTTTATTTTTATTAAATAATTTCTACCGATAGAATAATTACAAATACTTACTATGCAGGCTCAGCACTGTTGCGACATGTTGTAGTTACAAAAATGGTTTGGAGTAAACTACTACTTGTAAGTATCGTTGACCAATGTTTGCGGCAGCACTGCATGAATACTTTTTGCCTATATAAGGAGACAAATTCTGTAAAAAAAAAATTAAAAATAGAACAGATTATTGTAACTTGGCAAGTAAGTAAAAGTAGGATAAAACGTAAGGTAAGTAATGTAAGTGGTATAGTAAGGTAATATATACCTGCTTATTTTCTACTATCAACGTAGTGTAAATCGGAGAATTCACTTTCACTTTTCACCTGGACAATAGGACAGCGAGAATGTGCTGATCTGCCTGGTAATATGTTTTGTTATGTCATCATCAGAAATCATAATATCCAACTCTGTTAATTTAGCACCTGTAGTAAATAGTCTGTATGCATCAAAGTTTAGCCACGTCATAATTCAATTGCATAATGGGATCGGTGCTTTGCTTCGGTATCAAGTGCATTGCTTCGTTCATCAGTCGCGTCGTCACCTCTACTGTCATCGTCATCAATCCCCTTGAGGATTGTTCAAGTTGTGACCGAAGCAGTTTGATTGATTGCTGAACGAAGCAGAGCACTTGAATGACAATTAATGCATGTCTCGTTCCCCAATTCTTGTTGTTGATATAATTGACAATTAAAAATATATAGTTCCAAGTTAGAAAACAAGATTAAAAATTAGTAGGATCATGTCATGTAATTAATTATATATATATTTATGCTTAATGATAATATCGTGAAATGTGAATATATTAAGAAATAAAAGTTTTAAATTTAAAATCGACGATTGATATCTGAATTGATGCGAGATTTGCTTTCATTTGGGATCGCATGTTATATGCATATTATGTATCCAGTGGCCAGTGGATAGCATGGTATATTTTATTCTTATATGAGAACCTTCTCAAATTACAATAGATATCATGTAAAAACCGCTAAGAATATTCAATTTGGCTTTATATAATCATACGTTACGTGGCAGTGATTGGAAAATGGCTACAATTAACTTGTCGGGCGGGGTTCAAAATTCAAAATTATAATATCTCAAATTACAAATTAAGTGTTTTAAAATAAATATTCATTTTGTTTAAATGATTGGATTAAATTATTATCTTGTATTCAATCATTAGAAACGGAACGGCTAATTAAAAATAATTATTCAATTTTTTCACGTAATACATGACCTCTTTTATTTGGATTTGAATCAGAATGGAAGCAAGTGAAAATATTGAAATTTGAAACTTATTATTTAAAAAATTATTGAAAATGCTTTGATGTGCAACGCAATTGAAGAATTTCCAAATCTACAGTGCAGCAATTTTCCCCCAAGTTATGAATCGCTTATTGGGATAAGTGAACCTTTGTAAATACTTTGTTGGTAATAATGTCATTTTGGTCGATTAAATAAATTAACAAACTACCTAAAAAATATAAAACGTTTACAATCGCAATGTCAACTTAGGTCTTTAAAATATTATTTTAAGTGCATTCCAATTAACTAATAAGTTTGAGCTGGACAATTGAACTTGAACTTTCAAAATGAAATGCCGAATGCGTAGTTTTAAGTTTATCTAGGTAACTTGACTCAAGTCTTACGCATTGAACCCTGAATGTTAGAACTAAAACTGTATAAATCTTTCTCCATTCCAATATCGAGAATTCTCCTCTTTCAATTTACAAGTGCAAACAGGAATTACCGATTATGTTGGTTTCCAACAGTTTACCCTTGGCGATTCAGAAGGCTTTCACCCTCCTGGAAATTTGGCCGTTTCCAAAGATCCGCTGTCCCTTTAAGATATCTTCCTCCGAATCCACAACTTTTCCCAAGCCCTACCAAGCTAGTTTAGGGTTACTTTCTCCAAATGTCCAAATATTTCGTTTTGGAGCTGACACAACGTATAAAAATGGGCAGTGGAAGCTTCAGTTTGCCATCATGGTCTTATTCACAGTTTCCACAGGCTGTCAATTGGCATTCGAAAGGAATGGGGTGGTGGACACCATCTTCTGTTTCCAGAAGTTTCTTGTCTGTTCCGGGACCTCATTCTTTATCAGATTTTATGCTGTGAATGCTGACAGGATTGCTCATTTCTTTAATGAGATGCTACAGTTTGAGGAGAGGCATATTCTGGGGAAAGGTGTGTGATTTAAAGCATAATTATGGTACCTAAATAATTACGCAAAATAATTTATTTTTCAAACAATAATTTCTGTAAAAAATAGACCAACGTGCCAATACTGGAATGGCCGCGTCAAATTTGTTCGCTTCCGGAGTCCTCTTCCTCCTCTACATGATAAGCTTGACTTGCACTTTAGCCGGACTCTGTGCAGTGATCATGCCCCACGGCCCGATGCGCCTCTTCCCCGCCTTCATATTTTGGAAACTCCCCATCACCCTCTGGCACTTAGACATTGTATTCGATGTCCTTCGTCACATCCTTCAAACTTACCTGTGCATACTTGTCAATCGTCTATTCACATGGACCCTTTGGATGGTGGACGTGTTCGACATTCTGATCCCCACCTTTAGCATTTACTACACTCTCAAGTTGTTTCCCCAGTTGGTGAAAGTCCATTCCAACTCTAACGAAAGGCCCTTCCATATTGCCCGGATGTATCGGGAAATCCAGTTGCTCTGTCTGACAAGGAAACATTTTTTGGGTTAGCCATCAATTTGGGGTTGCGAAATAGTGAATCTAGTCCAATTTTTTGCGCTGATTACGTATCTGAAGTCCGTTTTTTGTCAATCGCAAATTTGGGCTCAAGAGAACATTCCCATATGCTAACA